>CM077788.1:2502663-2717364 GCA_039737535.1 Lagodon rhomboides | reverse complement strand
ATCCCCTGCATTAACAGGATTCACATACCTGTGTAAGAGCTCAGGCTTGAAGTCATCCAGTGAGTGAGGTGTGTGTTTCCGTGTCCTATGAGAGGCAAATGTACCATATATGTTGGTTTTGAAATGGCAATTTTCAAACACACATGTGACGGTTTCTTGTTTTTTTAAGTGACGGCCAATATGTTCAAAGTACTCCCTCTCTGTGGTGATGGTGCTTAGGGTACAACATGGACATTTAAAAGACAGGACATCATTAACTTGTGTTGTTTTATAAGATGTATGACTTCTTGTCATGTGTGATTTAAGGCTGGCCCATGTTTTGAAAGAGCAATAGCATTCCCAATGGAGACACGGCAAAAATTGCCCACCATGCATGTGCCGTAGCCTGTAGTGTTTTAAAAGCTCAGTCTTTCTGGGAGTTTCATATTTGCAAATTTTACAGCACCAATTCATTGCAAAACTGTATGCTATTACCCAGATTCGGTGAAAGACTTCTAAAAAACTACTTCATAATCAGATTCGAGCAACAAGTCAGAATCAATCAGTCAAACGGCAGTAGCTCTTGATGCTAACGAAATGCTAAAATGGCAGCCGAGCTTACCTTTCAAGCAGCAACAGCAGCCACCGGTGCCGCGTCAAATATGCCCCCACGACGTCCAGCAAGAAGCCTCCGACAGGACCTGACGTCTTTGGCAGCGTAGCAATCCGGGTACACAATAATAAGCAGTTCCAAACTCTTCAGACTGAAGACGTGAAAGTTCAAACTAAGCAAACAGCAGCGTTCTCTGCGAGCAGACAGCGTGTCTCAGCTTCCCAAATTGGCTGCACCTGGAGCCTCTCGTCTGGTGCATGAGAGACCACGCCCACGCATCTTTTGAATTTCAGGATAAAAGTTTGCATAATGCCAACTTGATATTTGTGTCTTGTTGAGCTGTTGCACCGTTATCCATTCAAAATACTCATGAAAATGAGTATGGATCATTTTTTTATTTTCGACTTGGTTTAACTAGATGAATAAAGTTGGTTACTTAGTTAAACAAATAGATGCTGCAAACTTAAATGTTTGTATTGAAATTGCATATTTATTTAAGTTGAATTTACTGTCACCTTGCTTTATTCTTTAGAGTGTATGAATTTTAAGGCAGCATTTACCATAAATCACCTGACATGGAGCTTCTGGGGAACTTGTGGGAGAGACAGACTCCCACCCGCGCCTCCTTCCAGATATTCACCCAGGAGCTCCGTAAGGTTTTTGGTCTGGGAGAGTCTGGGTCAGAGACAGCATGAGGTCTGATGAGCCTATGACAGGGAGATCAGTTGGTGGCTGATTTCTCTATAGACTTTCGCACCAAGGCCCGTCGGAGTGACTGGAACTCCTTGGCCCTCCGCAGTGCCTTTCTTCACGGCCTGGCAGGTTACATCAAGGATGAGCTGGTCTACCGTTGACGCTGGACGAGCTGATCAGACTGGCTATCCGAGTGGATCTTCGTATCCAGGCGCGGAGAACCTATGCAACTAGGCCGCACCAGCCTCACTCCATAGGAGCGGGAGCATTGCTGACAGGCGAATCTCTGCCTGTACTGTGGCCAGGCTGGCCATTTTGTCTCCCGCTGTCTGGTGAAAGCCAGGGCTCACCAGTAAAGGGGAAGGCACTGATAAAACATACCTCCACACAACCTTCCCGAAACCAAAGGCCCCTTTTCCACATCAAGCTTGTCCTCCCAGGGGGTTCCCACTCTCTATCCACCTTCATAGACTCTGGGGCTGATGCCAGCATCATGGACGAGGGACCCACCCAACTGTTGGGGATGGGTCAGGTTCCACTCTCCCGCCTGATTGCAATCAATGCTTTGGATGACCATCTTCTGGGAACCGTCACTCATCAGACTGCTCCGGTCCACATGCTTCTGTCCAGCAATCGTCACGAGACTATCCAGTTCCACATCCTGCAGTCTCCATGTATTCCCGTGATTCTGGGGTATTCTCGGCTGTGGTGTCATAATCCCCACCTGGACTGGACCACGGGCGCTGTCCTTGGGTGGAGCTCCAGGTTTGCCTCTGGCAGGCTGTCACTCCCCTCCACTTGTCCGGGCCCAAGTCGGCTCCAGATGTGGCGGGGGTTCTTTCTGTGTACCATGATTTCTGGAAGGTCTTCAGTAAGGCTAGAGCTATGGCCTTACCTCCTCATCACCCTGTCATCATGACTGTGCCATCAACCTGCAGCCCAGTACATCTTCTCCCAAGATGGAGAACCAGAAGATGGAGATGGCACTTTGTTGCATGGTCTCAAGAAATCCATCGTCTTGGTCCTACAAACTGTTGTGGGTCAAATATGTGCACAACACGCTGACAAGCTCCACCACGGGCCTATCTCCATTCCAGTGTGCACATGGGTACCAACCTCCTCTCTTCCCAGCCCTGGAGAAGGAGTTTTCCTGTCCATCTGTCCAGACCTTCATCTGTGGCTGTCGCAGCACTTGGTTCGAAGCACGGTTGTCCCTCCTCCGTGCGGCTCAACGCTATGCCATCTCTGCCAACCGCCATCGATCCCAGGCACCCACTTACCAGGTTGGACAGAGGGTGTGGCTTTCCACCCATGATCTTCCTCTATGGGTGGAATCCAAGAAGCTGGCGCCGAGGTTTATAGGTCCATTTGCCATCAAAAGGATCATCAATCTGGTGGCGGTGAGACTCAAACTCCCGCAGTCTATGCAGTTGTAACCAATGTTAAAATATGACATGAATAAGAATAAATAAGCTTAAAAGTTAAGAGTGATCCAGTTAATGTAAATTAATTCATCAGAGTTAATTAAAAATGTTGATACAATAATTATTTAATGTTTAAGATTAAAAGTATGTTGACAGAAAATGTATGTCGCTGCCCCTTTAAGGGACGAGCGACACAGACGCAACACCTCAGTGACGCTGCAGCAGAGACCTGAGGGAGAGAGCAGAGGAGATATCGAAAAAACTAGCAGCGATTAATACGCAGAAAAAGAGTGCTAAAGTTGATTCTGCAGTTGAAAAACATAACTTACTTGGTCGGGAACCGACAGGGACTTTATGAGAACTGAGCCACACCGGTTTTGGTGAGTTTTGTGTTTATTTTCTTGCATTTTTGCCGTGTTGTATTTTTTTCCCTGGCGGAGAGCTAACGCTAAAAACGTTGCTGTTTACAAAGAAATGCTCTGTCATAAACTGTTTACCAGTTAATATTTTGGGCTTATGAAGACTGTGAATGTTATAAAAGTGTATGTAAGCTGTGTAAATGAAAGATGTGTGCAGTAGTTAGTGTGGGAGACGGAGCCGTGAGTTAAAAGAGACCGCTCCGCTGCCATTTTGAGATGAAAAAACACCGTAGCAGTAATGTTACAACTCAGAGACTGTGAAACATTTATTTGTGTAATTTGAAGATTCAAAGAGAGATTTATTATGTTTATAACCTGTCGCACAGGTCAGGTTTTTTTGCTTGGTTGGAAGCTCGGTCGGAGCGAGGACTGGTCTGCCGTGTGCGGGCGTGCACACACAGGCGGGATTCAAGATGGCGAGCTAGATCCAGACCTTCAACTCATCTTCTCCATCACGTCCGTGAGGAAATCTTCCACGGTGGTTTAAATGAAGGTATTCTCTTACCTGTGAAAGAAAGATAAAAGAGTTAACTCAGAGAGTAAAATAGGAATTCTAAAATAGGTGCAACCTAGGAAAAAGAGACTGGTCTAACTAACTAAAATTAGTCTGACTAAGATAACCTAGGAGAAAAAGAGACTGGTCTAACTCAACTTAGATTAGCTTTACTAAAATAAACTAGGTGAACTAAAAGAACAGAAAGAAAGAGTGAAATACTGTTTTCAATTACACTTACCTCATCATTGAGAACCTGCAGGGTATTTTCTTTTTTTTTGTTTTTTTGTATGTGTGTTTTTGCACTAAGTAAATTGCCGGCCTTTGAATTTAAAGTTACGGTCTCTGGTCTAGTTATTTTATGCTCCCCACTCCTTAGAACCTAGAACTAGTCCAGTGGCGCATTAAGTGGTGTGACACCGGTGCTACACAGTGTCATCCTACATTACATGTGTCTAAGGTCAAGCCGGTCCAAGAGAGCCCCCTGGTCCCCTTGGCTCCTCCTCTACCACCCCCTCCATTCATCGACTGGGGACTCACCTACTCAGTTCGTCGCCTCATCAGGTTCCGAGGGTGGAACCTGTTGGAGTCATGGACCTGAAGAGAGGTCTTGGGTTCCGGCTCAGCACATCCTGGACTACCATCTCATCAGGGATTTTTATCGATAGTACCCAGAACAACCTACAAAGACCTCGGCAGGTCCGGGGAATCCCCGGTGTGTGGCTCCTCCTGCTCCTCCCCTTGGTCCCTCGGATGAAGAATATCCATCTTCAGAAGGGGAGGAGACATCTGTAGACAACCAGGGGCAGTGTGTTTCCAGTGACTCATCTCAGCCTCCTCCTTTGGTCGTCGTGACTTAAGTCTAACGGTGAACAAGCTTTCAGGACCCCTCAGCTTTGGAACAACCTACCTGAGAAGATTAGGCTTGCGAAATCTGTAACTGTATTTAAATCACTTCTTAAAACCCTCTTTTACAGTCTTTTAAAGTCCATGAAAGTCTTTGTTTCATTCCTTATAGTCTGTTACTCTTTTATTATTTTTATTGTTCTTATTCTGTTTGTATGTATCTCTCTTGTGTGATGTCGTGTTTTTTTGGCATATTTTTATTGCTTCTTTTTATTTGTGTTTATTAATATTGGCATTTTTCATTGTGTGCATTTTGCCTTCATGTTTTAACTTCCTCTTTGCCTGGTCTTTTTCGGTTGTATTGTCCTTCTAAGCATCCTGCTATTGCTCTGTCTGTCAAAGCACTTTGTAAACTTCATAATGGTGCTTTATAAATGAAAGTTGATCTAATCCAATTAAACACCTGAGCTCATCTAGCTCAGGCTTTCTAATATCCAATTTCATACTTAACTTACTTTTATTCATATGTTCATGCGCCCTCTCTATATAACATTATGTTTCCCTTGGAATGTCCAGTGATGACACATTTTTGCTTGTCTACTACTGCACACTGTACGACATCAGTTCCACATCACAATTAATTAGCATCAATCTGTGCTCCCCTGTCATAAAGTGAAAACTTCTTCTTACTGCAGTGGCTCATTAAACACATTAGCCTGGGATTTTCACGTATAATTGCTGAGTGAAAAAAGAGACCACATTCCATTACTGCTTACGTTGGTTTTGCCTTTCTAATACACATATGCTTCTGACCCTTTCCCATCCTCCCACACAACCACCCACACTCATGCAAAAACACAATGCCACGTGGCCTTTGGCAAAACTTTCATTTCCCACAACTTGATCTCAGAAGCACCTCTGAAAGAAAATCAATGTGATGAGAATGTGAGCATGCACAGTGCTGACAGCAGCATTCACTGACACCCTACAGCCCTGCTTACATTATAGGATAACAAGCTGTGATCAAGTTCAAATGTGGAAGAAGTTCTTTCTGTGACTGAGTTATAAATCCATTCATGTCGTGTGTGCAACATTTTAGTGCACATCTGTGAATGAGAACAGGGAAGGATTTACACTACTGGGAGTTAAAATACGGAGATCCAGGTGTGAACTTTATTAGTTTATTATTAGTTACATTATTATTTTTTAAAGAATAGTCTCCACTCTATGCTTTTCCGTCAGTTCACAAATAAACGCTCTAACTACTTTTAAATAATAATTATGGTTAACGATCCATTTCTGTGCCAGAATCACATCACAAATGCTTCCTTTTTTTAATTTTAAAATTTAAACAGTTACACACTTACTTTCTTTGTAAAGTTGTAATGACTTGCAGAAGGTTTCAATACGAGTATTAAGCGATGTGTTTGTTGTTCTTTAGGAAAAATGTTTTTGTCTATCTTGTTTTTATTATTTCTCTGTCTGGTTAAAAAGGTAAATTAATGATTTTTTAAAACACAAAGGTTTAAAAAACAAAACCATGTTTGAGTCCTTTTTTAGACAGTGTAGTGTTGAGGATGAATTGAGGTGTCTGCTCTGTAGTCTGGTCGTACAGCATACTTCTGAATCTTTTGTCAGATGGCAGCAGGGTGAACAGACTGTGGCTGGGTGGGTGTTGTCTTTTAGTATCTTTGGGCTCTGAGCAGACATCTCACTTCACTGATGTCACCGATGCTCTGTAGATGGTACAAGTGATGTTCTGGACCGTTTTGATCACCTGCTGTAGAGCCTTCCTGTCCTTGGTCGTGCTGTTCTAAAGAAAGGGCAAGGAGACATTAGAAACCATGTTACCAATCCACACTGTAATGTAAGTCACTAATTATGCACTGTAAAAACATCAGCAAACAAGATGCAATCATCTCAATATGTTTGCAAACCTTAGGCTATTCTAGCTAAATAGTCAGTCCATATCATGTACAGTATTGCATTATTGGGGGACCCTTTTTTAGCCTTTATTTTCGATAGCACAGCTTGGAGAGTCAACAGTAAAGTGGGAGAGAGAGAGCACTTTTGGCCACAGCGAGTCAAACCGAGCTGTACAGATTTGCTTTTCCAACCCCAGTTTTACTGTGCCGAGCCGAGAAGCGTTTGCGATGGACCTTATCCATTATGGAAGCATATGTGCACCTTTATAGGCAATTTGCAATTCAATTGGCAAAATGGCAATTCAATTGGCAAAATGGCAATTCAATTGGCAAAATGGCAATTCGATATTCAATTTAATCATGCAATTTGAAAATGTATTTGGCAATTGACAATTTAATGTTCAAAGTGGCAATGCGATCTTCAATACAGTTTTGACAATCTCACTGACAATGATGAATTAAAATTGAATTAATCAATTGTCATATTGCCATGACATTCTTGCACCTTTATTCAAATGGCAATTCATTTTTCAAAATGGAAATTCAATTGGCAAAATGGCAATTCGATATTCAATTTAATCATGCAATTTGAAAATGTATTTGGCAATTGGCAATTAAATGTGTGTGTTTTAGGTTTTAAAGTACAACAGCGCCCCCCTGTATTGCATGACATTTGCCACACGCGTCATCTGCACCAAAATTCAATTGAGAATTCAAACTGTCACTTCTCTCATCAAGGCGGTTCTTCATTGACAACGTCACTCTTTGGGTGCCTGGTATTGGCTATTCCACTCGTGAACAGCCGGCAGCGTTTGTGGCAAAGCAGCGAAAAGCTGATTTAATTCGGTGGTTAATACGTCACTTTTTAAAGTTTTAACATTTTTTTATGCGAGAAAGTAACTGTTTAGATCCGTAATATGCGGTTAGTTTATCCAAATGACGCCTGTTTGGAAATTTGCTCCGACGTTTTCAGAGAAGTGTCGAGCCACCTGTGGGACCAGCGCTCCGGGAGGTCTCAGAGACAGCAGCCAGTTTCCCGATGTGATGGGCCGGTCAACCTGCGTCGTCATCCCGGGGAGACGGAGAGCCAGCTATCTTAACCGCAGCTTTTTGAAGATTAACCGCTAGCTGGTGAAATGATTTATGTAAGAAAAATATTGGTGTCATAGATGAAATCTAACGATGTGGCACTACGTTAGTTCGTTTGAATTAAAAGTGAAGCTTCATGTTTGTAACGTTAGTGGACAGAAGAGCAGCGCTGTCCCGGGAGCTCTGTATGTGCAGAAATCACCACATTTTAATAAAAAAGGATTGATTATAGGCTGGATTATGGGCCGGGCCAAGCATGGGGGGCTGCTGAGGGGAGCAGGAGCTAGAGCTGAGCAGGTCCAGAGGAGAATCCAGGGGAGTACTGGCCAGGGCATACAGGTCAGATGAACAGGGCTACAAGATAAGGGGCTGGGAGGTTTCTGGAGCTGCTGTGACAACAATCGCTGGGGGAGAGTCAGCGGCAGCGTGGTCATCCCCGCGCGTCGGATTTTTCCAGGTAGACATGCGAGGCGCGTTTTTAAAGTATTTCGATGTCGCCATGTCTTCTAAGCCTTTTCTTGACCGAAAGTAATTAAAGTTATTGGGTTGAGCGGTAAATTACTTAAATTTATGCGTTTTCACATTAATAACTTAGAAAATAGCATGTGCAGGACGGGAGCTCTCCTAACTTGCGGCCATCTTGGATGCTGCACCCACATGACTCCTAGTTACTGCTGCTGAAAATGCAGCTGTAATGGTGTTTCAGAATAAAAGCTATTAAAGAACTAAATAACAGGGGGGCTTTCATTGTGAAGAAGTTCTAGTAAATTAAACATGTTTTGCAATTTAATTAGCAGAGCCATTTTGTTAGCGTTTATCCTTCAATAGTACTGCAGAGATCAGGACAACCACGTCCTTGCTTTAAGAAACACCTTCAAGCAGGAAACCCAGTTGTGATGGAAATGCAAATCCTTGCCGTGTTGTGTCAAACCTTGTACAGCCAGGCTGGCCAGATGTCATGGAAAAACAGCAATGCAGCAAAAGGCGACATTTAGGAATCCAACCAGGACCACTGCCAAGGACTCAGCCTCCAGTCATAGGGCATGTGCTCTACCAGTTTAGCTATCAGTGGACCCTGTGCATTATGCTTTTACAGTTTATGTTATCTATTATTTAGGCTAATGAACAATAACAGTTTTGTATGCTGTTGCTTAGTCTTAGTGTCAAAAGGCAGAAGTGACTGTTTAAGTATTGTATATTGTTACATGCTGTGTTTTTATTTCCACAAGTTTTTTATTGCATGGTTTTATTGTTACTAATTGGTTTGTCTGCACTTGTCACTTGACTTTAGTTTAAAACACATGTTCTGTGTTACACAAGTTATGCTAATTTAATTAAATTTGGTCAGCTTATGTTGCAATGGCATTGTCACTTGTCACAATGATGGTGAGAACATGTCTGCTTTGTCATACTGTGACTTGTAAGCTACAGCATAACCTGGCATGTTAAACAATTATGTTACTACACCTGTACAAAACTCATAGTAAGACTGTGATTGGTAACTGAGCTTTGAAGCTTTACTGCCTTTAAAACTAGTACTGACCAATATGCAGCAATTCTGTAGTGATGTTATGTTTTCAATTCAGTGTGCTCAAGGAGAGGAACTTAGTGACCCAGATGTTACACTGGCCCTGATACAGTCGAAGAAAGAGAAGTTAGCGGGCCCAAGGAAATATAATTCAGCATTACAATTTGGGAAGATGGATAGGATCATTATTATTTACTTGTGAGTCTGCTGCCCTTGTGGCAGAGCTGTGGAAAAGCCTTGAAAAAGGAGCAGCTTCAGACCTTGCCCATACAAATGTAATACGTGATTCTCTGAGGGATCTGTGAAAATCTGCTCTCCCAGCCGGATGGCCATGTTTGACCTCTTGTCCTCCCACAGGGTCCCTGTAGAAAGTGCAATTTATCAAGCCTGTTTTCTGCAGGCTGTCAATGCTCTATACCAAGATGAGGAAAACTCACACACCCAATGAGGGTTTAACAACCAAACACACACTATCTGTGTACACTAATTATTGTAGCACAAATACACTAGCGTTCAATACTTTTCTTGAAATTGATTGAAAATTGATTTTATAGACAGCACCAAAGCTATTTTTGCACTCCATTAATCTAGTATGGGGCTTGGCCAGTGGTTTTGCATTGGCAGGAATCATGTGGGTCAGGCCAATGAGATCCTGCGTTTATTAAGTCGTGTTTACATGTTTTCTCTCTTTTTAGTCCCATTCACACTGCCTTTTCAAGGCGTGAATCAAACAACAGTAATGTGGTAGTGTCTTTGGCAAATCATGTGAGGAAAAGAAATACCGCATTTATACATGGAAAAGTGTTTGTCATCCTGTCTGTCCTACCGACTCGTCGTTACATGTCTGCCCAAAAAACAGCATCTGTCACATCATCTGTCTCACACTGCATTGAATACTGGCCCTTGGGCAGCTTGCTCCAGATGTCAGCCGCAAGTGAACCAAATAAACCAGATCACCGCCACAGCTCGTACTATTTTGATGGGCTGGATCTGGTGAGTTGTGGTTAATTTGGTCCTCAGCGGTGTGAGGGCTGGATGAGGATGTCGGGTAAATTTCATTATCTGGGTAGCACCTCACTATTTGTTTATATCTGGCAATTACTTACACCAGGGGCCCGTTTCACAAAGCAGGTTCAACGAACTCTGAGTCTAATCCTAAACTCTGAGTTGATCTACTCTGAGATAAAAAACTCTGAGTTTTCGGTTCCAGAAAAGCGGATTTGAGTTAGTTTAATCAACTCAGAGTAGTTTCACCTTGAGTTAAGTGCGTGTGACACAACTAAAAAAAGCCCGCATCAATGGAGCCCCGATTCGACGAGTCACCATGGCAACGAGGAAGCGGAGGGCTACGTGTTTCAGCAACCTCGAATTGGAAATTCTAATGCGATCATAGGTGAGTTTCAACACGTTTTTAGAAAGAAGCGCAACACCGCTGCAGCTGCAAAAGAGAGGGAGACGGCGTGGGAGAACATTGCTGCTCGGGTCAGTGCGTAAGTTTAAATGTAGTCCTTTGCAATCACAATAATATTACAGGGGAAAACTACTTGAATGGTAGCCTATTTATTAATTTCATTTAGGTGCAATCGGGGGGGAGAAGCGCACTTGGCCTCCGCATTCGAAATGATGTATGCAGCATCACATATATAATATAATATAATATAATATTATATTATATATATATATATATATATCAGTGGCGGCTGCTGGTCTTTCAAGGAGGGGAAGCTCATTTTTCCGGCCTACATCATAAACGTGTTTGTTTATTTATTATATATATTATTATTATTCAGGACACCTGAAAAGACCTGTTACTTTTCCCCACCTTTTGCACTAAATCAATCTTAGGAGCTGACCTGCCCTGCTCTTTAACTCTAACAACATTCATATTATCTGCCATGATGTGCAGCTTGCTAATGCTAGCAGCTGGAGCTGCTGCGCCAGGCTACTGTGAAGTGTGACCGCCTGTGAGTGTGAGTGATTGTGACAAAGTCGCTGGGGATCGGTAAAGTCTCCGGATCAGTTCAGAACAACGGAATGAAAAACTTGGAAAATGCTCCGGTGGATGTTTATTCTTCAAGATCGCTGATTCGCTCATTTAGCTGTCAATCAAAAAAGGATTCCGCCTCAGACAGCTCATCCAATCATCATGCAGAAGCTGAGCTTCCAGGCCAGCCCACTGCCCCATAGACCCCCAGAGAAGCTGAGCTTCCGATGGGCGGGACAAAGCCCAGCATTTATCCAATGACCGTCTGGTTTCGCTGCAGTGGAACAACCCGCTCTACGCTTCCCCATTGAAGTCAGTAGAAGCTGAGCGTCCGACTGTGGAAAGCGCTGTGGCGCTGCGGGGATGAATGAGAAGGAAGTTGCGCCGGTTACCTGTGATAAGTAGCTGATTCTGAACAAAAGATGAAGGCTTTCTAGCGCGTATTTAGTCAATGAAATGTACACACAGCAATACATATTTCACCACTTTTTTTTTTTTTTTTTGGTGACATTTTAGGGGAAGCTGAGCTTCCCTTGCAGTCTTAGAGCAATCGCCACTGATATATATATATATATATATATATATATATATATATATATATATATATATATATATATATATATATATATATATATATATATATTAACAGATCCCTACATCATTCACCTGCAATCCTGTGGAAATCCTAATTGATGGCTCTGACAGGTTTTTAAAACAACAAACATGGGTAAAAGTCGTTTCAGGGCAGGCACACTTTTCTCCGACATTGTACAAAAAACTTCCATTTGCAAAGAAACGCAGTGCAAAACACAATATCTGCTGGGATGTGAGAGCATGACTACGGTTGGTAGGCTAATGTTGCAAATGTAAGGACAGATTAGGTTGTGTAGGTAAATGATGGACTGTGACGTGAAACGGAACTGCTCAAAAAGATAATTGTCTGGAAATGCTAAAACATCTATGCGCGGTCTGATAACCATCTCCCGACGAATATTTAATTTTCTGCGCAGTAATGCTGCACCTTCATCCACGGGATCGTTTTCATCAGGACATGCCACGTTCGTGAAAAAAGTCGCCTCCTACTGTGCCTAATGGACTTCTGATACAGCCTTCTGACTCTGATTTATTTAATGATGTTTGACAGACGGCAGAACAAGGCTACGTCAAAACTCGCCTGCTGACTGAATGAATCAAAGAGGAAATGAAATGGCGTGTGTGGCTGAAAGTGGGCGGAGACAGAGAGAAACTCGAGGTTCATTGAGAAAAACCTGGTCCCGACCAGGTTAGGTTCATAGAGTCTGTTACTACGGTAACTGACCGAGAGCTTAAGTTACCTCTCTTTCTGAAACCGGCTAGAGTTACCCCTCTTTCTCTGGTTTGAGTTACCTCCCTTTGTGAAACGGAAAACTCAGAGTTTCCCTCATTTCAGGGTTAATAAACTCAGAGTTTTCACTAAACCTGCTTTGTGAAACGGGCCCCAGTTCTATTGTCAATGTTTTCATCCACATTACATATACATACAGTTACACTAGATCAGGGCTGCTTAAAGTGCGGCCAAAGTTAGGTAAATGTTTCGCCCTGCCGATGTTTCTAGCAAAAAATACATTCGTTTTTATTATAATTATTTTTATTTTTATTATTATCATAAAATGTTTATGTTGTTGTATTTTGTGAGGTAAAAAGCTCTTTAAATTAGGAGGATTGTTTTTTTTTTTTTTTTATAATCTTGAGCACAGTGGCCAGTGATACTTTGTGCAGGAATTAAGGGAACTTGGGATCTCACTAACATTTTGCATCTTAACACAATGGGTGTTTGTGTTTTGCCCATGTTTCAGTTTTGGACCTTTACAGGAAAACGTTTGGGCACCCCTGCACTAGATGACCAGGTGAGAATGAGTACATTTGAGAAGGGGTAGTTAAATGGGCTTGCTAAAGTGTGTGTTAAAGTATCTGTCATCCAGAAAAAAAAGAAACACAACGACTGTTATTCACTACAATGTGTAAATCATTACCTGTAAGGCCTATATAAAATTGATTGTATATTGTATATTTCATTCAGCAATCCCATCAATGTATCAAAGAGCTAAGTAGTGACCACCTTCATCCCCAAAGAACAAAATTCCTGCAACATTAACCAGTTCAAGCCAAGGTTCCCTGGCTGTGTGGAACATATAACCATGATTTGGGAGCAGATGCAGACATCCAAGTGTGAAAAATCAGACCTCCACGTAGTCTGGCTGCATCTAGAGACTGCCCATGGCTCAGTCCCCCACCAGTTTATGACCAATGCCCTGTTGTTCTTCTACATCCCAACCTGTATCAAGAACCTGGTATCCAGCTACTTTGGCAGTTTGCACGTCTACTATATAACACAGGAGGGCTACAACTGCAGCCTGAGAAAGGCATGGCAATGGGCTGATCAATATCTCCCATCCTTTTCACAGAAGCCTTTGAAATCGTCCTGATTGGCAGGAGACAGCTAGTCAGAGGAGTCAGATCACATTCAGGCCAAAGACTGCCAGCCTTAAGGAGTTATATGGATGATGTAACAACCCTTCTCCAAACAGCGGCCTGCACTGCTTGGCTCCTAAACAGGTTTGAGGAAACTCCTTACATGGGCCAGGATGAAAATCAAACCTTCCAAGTCTTGCAGTCTCTCAATCCAAAAAAGAGCCAGGAACACCCGTATCTCTTTGATGGTGGATAGAGAAAGGATGTCAATCACCAAGGGCTACAGACAAGAGAAGGCGATACTCCTGTTAGAGCTGAGACGCTCGTCAGATCCATCTCTAAGGAACATCAAGGCCCCGGTCCGAACCAGCAAAAGTGGAGGCCTGAGCAAGCAGTCGACCAGGCCATCACTAGGCTGAAACACTGTGAGATCGTCAGGACAGTCACGGAGGGCTGGCCTGGGGTGGGGAGCAGCTCCCAAGATGTGGTCCATACCCTCAAGGAAGGAGAAGAAAGAGCTGGTGATTTCAGAGGTGGTCTGAGGAGCAATATAAGATCAGAGCACTCAGCCATCGGCAGGCAGGAGGCTGGGCAACCTGGTAGGCAGTGATCAACAGGACCATAAGTTGGACTGACATCTGGAAGATACCCCAAGCCAGTCTGAGCTTCCTCCCTCTACCAGAGGGAGAGATCAGTCCTAACACCTGGGTGTGAGTGGACCCCAATCTGCAGCTTAAGTTCTCAACCAAGATCGCCTCAACCTCTCTGCGACCAGACATCATCCTGTGGTCCACCGCAGCCCAGAGAGTGATCATGGCAAAGCTCACTGTGGGATAGAGGCAGCCTTTGAGGGGAAAAAGGTCAAGTAAAGGAGCTGACAGCAGAGTGTAGGGTGGTCAGCTGTCAGCTACCTGATGGAAGTTGGCTGCAGAGGGTTTGTCGAAATGTCCACACCGCGCTTCTTGGGGAACGTGGGAATGACTGGTACCACACTTAAGAATGCGCTCAGAGATCTGACTGAGGAGGTAGAACAGGGTAGTTTCTGGCTTTGACTAAGAAGGAAAGACCAGGCATGGAGAAAGCAAGGTTCCTGGGGTGCTTTCTGCTCCGATGGCACCGTCAGAGGTGCGACAGGCAGTAATGCCCGACAGATAGCCCTTATTATCAAAGCTTCCATCTTTTATCAGTGCAGTGCGTACTACAACTGTCTGCACGAGCCACTTGTCAGTTCACTCCTCCTTGGCTGCCTGCCTACAGCACTACTGTACATGGTTGAAAAGACACTACAACAGCCATAATTCATGTAGGCTACAAACTTTAGAATTTTAAAGGCTACCCTGCAGACCCTGTAGCTAGTGAAGAGCCAGAACAATGCCCATCTGTAGGCAAAACCAAAAGAATGTTTCACAATTATCAGTACTTAATGTTATTGAGGCGAATACCAATAATAACTTGGGGTGAGTCTAATTTTCAGACAAACAGGACAGGATTCAGAATTAGAGACAACTGCTTGTAATGCGGGGCAGTCCTGAACACATCTGGTCATCAAGCTTAAACAAAAGTATATTATATAAAGTATATTTTAATACATACTGTTGGGACCCACAGATGAAGTTGTTAATTGTGGATTTCAAAATGGACCCTGAAGTGAACTCAGTTTCCCAGAATTTCCTATTCTTCATACCTAGGTGCAAAATTCAGCTTTGAGGTACTATTGGTCAGGGTGACAGACCCCCCACTGACCAGATAGTCAAAACTCCAAAGCCTTCCTTGTTCTTTCTCTTACTCTATGCCCTCTACTCCTTCGAATTCTTATCCTCGAGGGCTCCTCTCCAAGAGATTTACCTATTGGTGATAGACATTATGTGAACTCGTTTGGCAGGGCCTTGAATGTAACAGACATTCATTTATCTGTAAAATGTATGCACTATAGCTTGAACATTCACGCAGTTTCTCTTTCATCGAGATAGTGAACAGTGAGCATTATAGAACAGCTTTTTCTATTAAACAAGCATGTGTGTGGCTTAATGTGTGTGTTTATATGAAGAATACGGTAATCCCTTTAATGAATGCATGAGTTTGTGAGATAACTATTTCACTCTATTAAAAAGTGAAAGCATTCAGACTGCAACTCTTGATATCATAACTCCTGACTACACAATGACCAAGACCCAGACATTGCTCTCTAGAATGGAATTGAACTCACTGCGGAAGTCAGGGAAATGATCATAGCTGTCAGATAGTTCTAAGAGCATCCCACATGTATGTCCAATTGGCCTTCTTGTGAAACTGGTCTGAACTGTAAACTCAACCTTAATAACACCAGATACCAACAAATCAGAGCCAGTGCAGAACCTCAAAACTCTCCCAAGCTTTTCCTCATTAAGTTCCCTGACATATCTTTTCAGGTGATGTGCCACCTCTGCCTGCTTGGATGTCATCCCTGTAGGAAAATGTAATATTCTTGCTACTTTCTTTGGGGTGGGTTTGAGGTCACTGTACATTTTGGTCAGTTCCCCAGAGTTGAGATGAATCTGTGGCTGTGTGATCTCCCTCCAGCAGTCAATGACAAACATTGGTTTCTGCACAACTTCCTTCCTGAAAGAGTAGCAGCAGTGATCCTCTTCCTACATTCATATCTGTCAAGCACTTCAAGAAGGTCATCATCATCAACAGAGCTAAAATCATCCAGTGCATGCCGGAGGACATCTTGTTCTTGTGAGCTCACAAACTGAAGCAAGCTTGTCTTTAGGTCACTGTGCACTGCCCCATAAATCATTTCCTCAAGAAAAGGAGGGGCAAGTTGATTGGCAAGTACTGGCAATCTTGAAATCCTTTCAGAAGAATTCTCCCGCTTGCTTTACATGTAGCAGCACAGAAATCATGCCTGAGAAAGGGCACTTTCAAAGATGTTCCAAGCGTACAACATTCATAAAACTCTGCCCAGAAGCTACTGTAGACATCTCTGATTACACCAGACCTGCTACCCTTCTCTACTGAGTTATCGAGAAGTAGATGTCTGACTTTCAGTGTTTTGTTCAAGATCTCAGGGTCAGAAAATGCCTCTATCATTTCACCGAAGCTGTTTGAGTGGTGCAAGATCAAAATTGTTTTCAGGCAAAATATTGAGAGGACTTTGTGGTAACTCATCAGGATGATAGATCAGTGTGTCACTGAGGGAGTCATCATTCACTGTTTGCTGTGCACCAAAAATGATCTCAGGGTCAGGGTCATCCTCAAAAATAGCATAGTTCTTGCCCACAGAAAGGGGCCATGGGATCACTGATGACAAGTGTTCTTGTTTCTTGACTTGAGCTTGCAAGGTTTTCTCTGGTTACTGAAAAATCTGTGAGGACTTCTTCAGAAACAATGATCACCTCTGGAAGGGAGTCATGGGGCTCATCTGTTGAATTCTGCCGATAATTTCTGTCCACTGATTGTTCATCATCTGGTTCATCATCAGGCTCAGAGACACAATCAGCACAGCCATGGTCGTCATCATCAGACTCTTCACTTAGCACTGATTTTGGTTGAGTTGATATGTAGAAGCGCAGAAGTGGGAGTTTAACAGTGTTGTATATCATTTCGATGGAGACATCCTGGGAAAAGGATTTTGCTTGAAATCCCAAACATCAAATTCAAAATCAGATTTGTTACCTTTGCTGGATTCTCCTTCTGGAAAGAATAGTGACTTTCCTTGTCCCTGCTTTCGCTTCAATGAATGTGTTTGATGCTTGCAAGTTGAACAAAGCAATCCTGTCTCCATATGATGGAAGATAATTTGCCAGTTGAGCATCTTCCATTAGTAGGATGACCTCTCTGTCAATCTGTAAATAGGGAGGACACATGTCTGTTAACACAAGATGTAAGAGGACAATAAAGAGGAGGAGAAGAGGAGGAGGAGAAGGAGAAGGTGAGGAGAAGAGAAGAGTAGGAGACGAGCAGGAGGAGGAACAATAGCCAAAAACAGTGTGTATTAAAAATGTCTCCTAAACATTCTGTTCAATCCAAATCATTTCCAGGCCTGGAAAATTATTTTTCTAATTTCATTACTTTTCCAGGAATTTCATGACCATGAGAACCCTGCTTATCAATGTGAAAGTAAAAACAAAATGACTGAAGAAAAAGTCGAAAAAGAAACACCATTGTATAAGCTAAGTAGGCCAGTTATTACCACGATCACTTCTGTGCTATATATGAGGTAGATGGTTTTGCCTAAATTAACAAATAATACATAATAATACAACAGATAAACAAGCATTGATGTCCAGTCAGTAATAAAACATATTAGCAGCAAAGCTGTTAGTTTAAAAAAAGTATTGCACAATCGCACTGAAAACTGTCTCCATCATTCAATCCAATTGATTGTTTCCTCTGAGACACCTCGACCTCTCAGGAAAGTCACAATTTCCGACAGTTTCTCCGCCATCATGGATCTGTGGAGTAGAATAAACAGTGGGACAGCTTAATTTCAGTGAACTCAGGAGTCACAGATGAGAAGAAATAGAAGGATAAGTAGGAAAGAACTATGAAAAACGAATATGCAGATATGTCATGTATAAGAATTATGAACACTTCCTGTAAATTAATTACAAAGGTTTAATTTTAATATGAAAAATCAGAGTATTTGGACATTATCTTCATAATATTGCTAGCACCCAAGAATATTTTGAAACAGTGTCAAACCTAGGTAAAGATCACAGCACTGTTGACTTATTAAAAGGTGAAACTAGGTACCAGCGGAAAATTGTTTTTGCATTTCTAGTAGGGCTGCTCAATTATGGCAAAAATGATGATCATAATTATTTTGGTCAATATTGAAATCATGATTATTTAACGCGATTAATCATTGACTTTGGAAACATCATGCATTTATTGAACTTTTTAAGAAAATTGTCTTTTTAACAGTGAGTTTCATTGAAATACAAAAAGGCAAGAGCAAAGCTGGTGAATGAGAGAAATAAAACATTATTGTTTGATTATTTCATGGCAAATGAAGACTAATGTCTTCCCCCATCCTTAACTGGTCTTAAATCACCCCCAGACCACCTCCTAGTTTTGTGAAAGAAGCGGCACACAAGACAAAACTAGAGCATCATAGTGAAGAGGAATGTGGCACATTCATTGTTTTATCTCAATTATCTTGTTTTCATAATTGTTGGAAACAAAAATTCAAATTAAAAATGAGATTTGATTAATTGTCCAGCCGTACTTTGAGGTGTTTTTATGTATTTTTAAAAATGCAGCAAAAGGAAAGTTATATAGGAAAGAAAAACTGTTTTTCATCGGATGTTCAGGATTAGCTCATGCTTTTGCAATTGCTGTGTTTGACTGAGTAAAACAATATGGAGCTGCTGTGTAAAGCAATATAATCTATGCCTTCCCAAAAATGTCCACGGCTTGCATTGCAACATTGATTACGTAGAGCTGTAACATTATCAGTACAGTATATCTGATCAAACTGTAGTATGCAGTATGTAAACAAAATGGCACTTTCAGTAGGTTTATACTATATACATATCTAACCTGCTGCCTACATACCTACTGAATACAGACCCATTTTGAATGATCTGAAAAATATTGCTAATAAAATGTACAGTATATCAAACCAGTATATTTCATTTGATGCATACATATTCCTTCTATGTTCCCCTTCTTTTGGCACTTATGAGCAGTTGCCATGTAGCTCAAGGTGCATACTGTCATTAATTCAGTTTATTTCAATGTATGACAACGTTAAATATTGATTTTGTTAACTTTATTGTCCTGTGAACATGCATCTTGCTTAGCTACCATTTGCCAACAAACCTACTCAGCTAAAAAGTAAGTCTCAAAAACCTGGAACTGTAGATAACGTTAGTTCCTGTCAGTCTTTGTTGTTTTGTTCTGGTCTGCTGTTTTCATCTGAATGGCTCCGGTGTTCCCTTGCCTGGGAGAGAGACAGAGACAGAGATGGTGACTGCTAGCAGCCTAATTTGAGTGGGTCATGCTAAAAGACGGTACCATTGACGTTAGCCTTAGTTTGAACAAAGTAACGTTACTGGAATGTAGCGTGCAGGAATGGCAAAATTCACATATAGGCCTACTGTGGGTCATGGACCGGATCATTTGGACAAACAATAACAACAAATGTAGATCATAACCCCAGTTAATGTCGCACATCATATCTGTTGTAACCTTAATTATGTTAGGCTAAACGCTACATGACAGGATGTTGTATGACTTTGCTAGCGTTAAGAAAGCTGGAAATATTCTCTCATGTAGCATCACATTACATAACTAACCTGTCAGCCTGTTGGCTCAGCCAGCAAAACTATATTTATAAAATGTTTAACGATGAAATTATCATTACGTTAGCTTTCCTTGACTGTACGGTATGACTGTGACAAGCAGCAGTTGCTGGGCTCAGGCTCAGGCTGCTATTTGGTTGAGCTGGACACGTCAGATCTTGATAACTCTATCGAAGCTTTTTTCTCATTAAAACAACCTTTTTTTCTTGTATTATTATTACATTATTCTTGTATTATTACGACTTTATTCTCATAACTTTACAATTTTTTTCCTTATAACATTATGACTTTATTCTTGTAATAGGGGAGACCGGGGATGGTTGTAACAAGGGGATGGTTGTAACAGCATCACTTTCACCAATAAGGGATGTCATTAGAGTCATGTGATCAATTTCATGTGTTACCACTCCCTCCCTGACCTTGCATGTGGATTTGCATGTCTGTAGAAAGAAGTGTGTGGGCTTTAAAGCCAAAAAAGAAAAAATCAGGTAAGAAACTAATCTTTTGTACCAAGTTTATATTTTGGTTAGTACTGACACTGTTGAAGTTTGAATTATGAAACTTATATTGGATTGAAGAGTAGGTTCTAAGCTAAAATATGAGTCATTTCATCAACACTAATTTTAAGCTATCATGATAGTACAGCTAGCTAAACAATGGCTGACAGGGGTGGGGAGGGTTGTAACACCTTCCAAAAAAATGTTACAACCATCCCCGTAAGGGCATCTCATATATTTTCTCTATCCTACTCCCTCTTTTAAGTATGCCAAGACGCTGGGTGCGGAAAACGAATAGTGGTGTGTCTGCACATGTACTCAAAACACATACAGATAAACACACTCACATCCACGTTTTATCATTTGTGTGCATGGTTGTTGTTTCTTGAAGTGGCAAACATCTTCCTTGAATTATGTTTGTGAATTGGGAGCTGTTTCTGAGCTCCCACTGCAGTTTTCTGTTCTCATGAGTAGTCCATTCATATGTATTATTGAATATTTTTTCAAATAATGTTCTTTGAGTCTTAAGGATCAATGCCACTGAGGATGTTTTTCATTTACCCATCAGTAATAAGTTCTTTTTGGTCTTAGTAAATCACTGGAAGATGTTTGAGTGTTAGCACATGCACAATTAAATTTATATGGAGGCATATTTTGTGGTGTTGTCTCAGTTTTTAGTTCTTTAATCTTATTGTTACAATTTACCCCGGGTTGCGTTACAACCTACCCCGGTAGTGGGGTAGGTTGTAACAGCAGCACTCCTTGCATTTGACATTAAATAATTATTTCTGTGATATAGTTGGAGGAGTGGGAGGCATTTCTATTTGTAGAGGACAAATGAGGGTACTTTGTGTCAAAATTTGAGAGCCCATCCATGAACACTCTGCAAGTAATAGGAGCTGAAACAAAAAGTGTTACAACCATCCCCGGTCTCCCCTATTATGACTTTATTCTCGTAATTTCCAAAATTTTATTTTTATTTTTTTATTTTTTTTCCTCTTAGTATGGCTCTAATACTCCATTATCTGAAAGATTTAAAGTGATTATTTAAAAGAAATTCTTAATCAGTGTCAACAGGGCCCACGGAAAACTGTTTTTATTGTGAAAGGGTGTCTGTCATGACTGCCATCAGCAAGCGTTAGTGATGGTAAATTCTACTCATGGAGTTGATTGTTTTTTTCCATTTTGCCATTTGTATTGTGCCTTCATTTCATAACATATGAAGCTTCATTGCACTTTTTCATGAAAACTAATAACAGTGCTTTGCATTTAGTATCAGCATGTCCCAGCTGCTCTGTGCTGGACATCACTGAAATGCAATGCACTTCTTCACTTTGTTTTGTATGTATGTATTGTAATTTGTAGCATGAAAAAAATAATAATTCTATGTGTTTTATAGGTTTTAGGTATTTTAAATTAAGCATGGTTGTTAAAGGCCAAATTAAAAATATACAGTCTAATTAAAAAATCCCACATTATCATAACTCTTGTAGAGTAGCATCAGTAATGTCAACTTCACTTATATAAAAGAGGTTGATAGACAATACTTTTGTGTTTTTTCATCCAAACAGAGAATATGCATCAGTTGCTGATGGAAACATTAAATTGCTCCATACAGCTTGTCTGGCGTTATCCAAGTTCCTGGAAGCCCATCCAGTGTGTGTCTGTTATGTGTGAACACATTATTCTGTAATTTTGTGAATCTATATTTTGGCTGCTTGTGTGTCTGAAATATGATGATGACAGGGACAGTCGTGCAGTGTGTTTATAAGCAGAGCGCCACAGTTAAACTGCTCACTCACCCACGTCATGATGAACACAACCAAAGAGCAGAGATAAGAGTTGACCCCCCCACACCCGTTTTCTTGAAACCAGTGGACCATTGAACTGGAATAATTGCTTTTGTTGAGCTGTGGGCTTATATCCTGACCTGAGACTAAACAGAGGATATGGCTGCTGCTTTGGATCTTCATTTATGCTACAAAGTGCCTTATTAATTCTTTGATTTCAATTATTTATTGCTTGAATCAACCAAGTTTGTGACATACAGTCGACTTTTATTGGATCTTCACTTTGAAACTGGCAGCCACCAATGTCTGCTGGACAGCAGGATGTAAAATTTGCTATTATGGGACTCCATCCTTGCCATGGAAATTACCAACCTTATGACAACTTTTAAACGTTCCCCACCCCAATGTTTCCCGGTGGTATTACTGTTGGCTCTGCTGTAGCAAAGACGTTAGCAACATGGCTTCCACTATCAGCCTGGCTACTGTCCACAGCAAAGAACAGCCAGATTAATCTGAATTTGACCTAGAAACCCTGATCTCAGTGCTATGAAAAGGCAGAGTAAAACACCTGTGTTTGCATTTATAAAACTCTGCAGAGAATCCACACTAAATGTTTGCTCACGTACAAATAAGTGAAATGTAGATATGGCAAAAAAATATTCTGATTTATGAAACCTGGTGTATGCCCAACAATGCAGTTTCCTTTGAGAAATTCCAAATCAACTTAGAATTGTGCGCACTTGGAGCTGCCTCATATCCCGCCTTCTCCACAACCACATTCAACCATAAAGGGTCAATGCAAAGCGTCTTATGAATGTTAATGAATAGAAAGGAGCCTGCTAAATGATGGTTCCTTACACTGAATCATGGCCATAACCAAGAGGAAGGCGAGGACATTTAATGTGTCTGGCTCAGAGAAGGTGTTTGTGGATGATGTGGGGATTACAAAGCATATGTTATTAACTCTTTTATTCATGTTGTCCTCCAGCAGTGTGAGGACAGTGAAAGTCCTTGCATCCATCATGCATGGGCATAGGATTGGGTAGGGTCCCAAGCAATATCCAGTGAGTTATAAATTGTCCCCAGCAATAATTTATTACACAAATGGGTAAAATGGTTGGTCTCTATTAGTCCCGCCTCCCTAAACCAATATGACTAATAGAATTGGCTTTGCATTTTCTTGCCAACATGTGATAGGCTGGGTCATGAATGTGGGCTGGCTGTAGTAGATAGCTTCATCCTGGTTGAAGCCATTTGCACCAATGCTGTTCTGTACAACTCAGGATAAATAATATGAAAAGAGTAGACCACATTTGGACGTGCGCCATTAAAATCAGTAAGATGTCGCAATGGCGCATTTCTAGACCAATGTGGATTTATGTCAACATCTTAATCTTTGGTCATTTGGGGGTTTTGATTGATTTAAATTTTTTCAGAAACTCTTATCACCAGATTCAGACGATAAAAACATTTCTGAAGCTTGTTAAGGTATGATAAAAATTTTAATTAGCTTTGTTAATTTAGGCTTGTGACAGTGGTAATGTAGGCTACATAGGTGCAGTGCTGCCGGACCACTGCTCCGCCACTTTTTTCTCCATGTGAGGAAATAAAATGTTCAGTTTGCATGATCTGGTTGAATGTTAAAATATTAAAGTTATAATTTGCTAAAACTTAGTTGTATGGCATGCTTTCAACAAAGGTTGATACCTTTTCAATAGCAAAAGCTGAACAGCTCCGCCTGTGCAATGAGCTGGAAACGTACAGTACTGTTCTGTCATTCACTTTGTGTGTGAGGGCCGAAGGGTTGCATTTCAATTGACCTGAATGCTCATAACAAGAAAACCCAAAGATTCCACTGAATGGCTTTGCTCCGTAATCCGTCATCCTGCAGGACAGCTGGAGTTGCAAGACCGACGAGTTCCCGCAATTATTAAGGGAGACTAGGGACGGTCGCAACACTTTTTGAATCTCTGTTACTCAAAGACTATTTGGACTACACCAACCAAAATGTTATAAACTTACATCTGCTAATTACCCATAACATTAAAAGGTGATTACATATGACATATCGTTCACAATATTTGAATGGAAGAAGTCAGACATTGCAACCGACCAACCCTGGGGACGGTTGCAACATGTTAGAAACATTAAATTTCACTGTCACAAGTTGGGGGTGAGGGGAATTGAAAGACCCAAATACAGTTCAGAACAAGAGGCAGGATGGAGAGAAACAAAAAGCAAGCTTTATTAAAATCAAAGCTGAACACTACAAAACCAGGAACTCAAAAATGAAACAAGAGTCTAGGGAACCAAAAACTAAGTAGCAAAATAAAACAGTTAAACAAAGTGCAATGAAAAGGCAAAGTACAAATCAAACAAAGGAAAACCAGAAATCAAAGTCCAAAAACATACCATGGAAACAGGAGGAAACACAGGGCGGCTCAAGGAGGACGGCACAGGAACAAGAAACCGACAAGGAGTGAAGGGGAACAAAGGCTTAAATACACACACACTGATGAGGGAACGAGGAGCAGGTGAGGAGAGAGAGAAGGGACGAGGGCAGGTGAACTAGCGAAGCACAGAGGAGAAATAACACGGACAGATGGAGGGAGACAAACCTGCAACAAGGGGGGAAGGAAAAAACACAGAAGAGACACTGACAAGACACAAGAGGGCAAGGAAATCAAAACATAAGACACAACAAGACACAGAACCATGACATTCACTAATTAACTTTTGCTTTATGCCTCAATGAGCATAGTATTCTGAAAATATGTATTGTTTTACAATAATATTATAGTGTTATTTATTTATATAATAATATTGTAATATTATTTATTTATTTAGTAATATTTATCAAATAACAGTTATTGACTTTTGTTTGTTTATGTGTAGAATATAGGCCTACCTTGATTCAATGTGCAGATGTTAGGCTACAGATGCTATTCAATCTCTCCATATCTCAGTGTTAGACAGGAAGAAAGGAACAATTTCAATGCAACAAACTTTTATTAAACATGTATTTATTGTACAAAACTGTAACTGTTTTAAAAACTGATTTTTGTCACACTCCAGTGAATGTGAACTGTGACCTTGGGTTTCCTAAAAGAAGGTGCACAGTCATCCCAAAATGACACAGCTAATAGGCAAACACCCCTTTCCCCGTCAAAGATTCATAAATGAATGAACAACACCCCCCCTTCCCTCCAACAATTCTGCTGGCTCCCGGAAACAATTCTGCCAGCTTCCGGAAAGCCATCGACAACAAAAAAAAAAAGAAGAAAAGGAGTGTAAAAAATGTAAAAAACGCCTCCACTTGTGCAATCTTTATGTGCCCACGACTTGCACATCCAGCACTGCAGCCACACTTCCTGGCACACAATGCAGACTTCTTCTCCCTCTTCAGAGTCAGATTCTTCTCTCTTTTTTTGTGGAAACTGTAATGACTTCTCTAGTCATACTGGAAATAATATAAGTACTTAGTGTAGCATCAATATGCTGAATGGCTCGAGAGAAGACCGACCACTTTCAGGTGTATTTCCACACTGGTTGTTTATTTACTGAAGCGTACACATACCATTCAATGTAGTAGAGCATCCCCTACTGGTGTGGTGGACTATTACCAATACATCACAGAAATGGAATAAGGTGGTGTGAGAGATGGCGAAGTCCTTGGCCACTGCCCTGACTTTCCTGCCCTCATCCCTAATTATATTTGATGCTTGTTCCAAAATATTGAGGGCAACCCCTCTGTTAGTAACCCTCTTCCTCACTCTTGGCATTCTGAAAACAAACAGAATATAAGTTCTACTTTTAGATGATTTATTCACTGTGTTACAAAAAATAAAATAGTAACGTAATCTTATATGTATTTTTTGTAACGGCATCAATACGCCACCATAGAAGACAACCGTTGACAATTTTTTATATTTGGGTGAACTATCCTTTTATGTACCACACAATGACTTGTGTATGTTGAAAAAAGCAATACAAATTTGTATTTGGGTGAACTATCCTTAAATTTACCCCACAATGACTTGTTTATGTTGAAAAATACTGTGTGGTCTGTTTTGATTTGGCTGCTTAGCTTGGGGACAGTTGCAACAACCCTAACCCTAACCCAGGCTCTGGAATCCCCTGCCCCTACACATTCGACAGTCTGAAACCATGACATCATTCAAATCCCACCTCAAAACTCACCTGTTCAAACTGGCCCACTCATTGTAATATCTAGTATACTGTCCACTTCACTCATTATCGCAACATTACCGTTTTATTCCCCCCTCCCACACGTGTCTACCCACCTTTTGTCTCATTGTATTTTGTTCATGCTGGCCATGTCTTTGCCATGATCTGCTGTTTTAACTTGTGTGAGTATGTTTTCCTCCACTGTAAGGTGTCCTTGGGTGTCTTGAAAGGCACCTCCAAATAAAATGTATTATTATTATTATTATTATTATTATTATTATTATTATTCATTATTAACTTGCTTCGTGTTTCTCAGATTGTGGAGTGAGCTGGCTAGCTTTGCGTTGCAGCTGCTGGTGCTAACTGATCTGGAATACTAGCAGGACCTCCTGTCGCTGCGAGGAGAAGCTCTTTGGGCCTGCTGCAAATGCAGCTGGAAACTCTCACCAGCTGTTAGGCCCAGAAGAATCCAGAAGAAGAGAGCTTGAGGGCAGGCAGCCCTGTGGGGAGAGAGGTGGAGAAGAGATCGAAAAAAGGAAGCAGCTAGAATTCTAACTATTTGGTCAGAGGGGGGATCTGTCATCTTGACCAGTAGTAGCTCAAAGCTGAATTTGCACCTAGGTGTGAAGAATGGGGAATTCTGAGAAACTGAGTTCAGTTCAGAATCCATTTTGCAATCGACAATGAATGACTTCATCTGTGAATCCCAACACTGGGGATAGTGACCTGGGAAAACAATTCACCTTACACAAAGGAACCACTTCCTTTGTGTAGTAATATGACCTTAATTTTCCCCTTTAAAAAGCCCAGAGGCAGACTGAAAAGCATCGCGAAAGTGAGGTTAATGGGGAACCAATCTATATGTCATTTTTTCTACAGCCACCATTTAAAAAAGTCTTCAAATGAACACTATATGGTATATTTTTATCATATAGTATTGCTTTCTATTGGTTTTCCATTGATTTGGGGGGCACCACCTTGGCGCAGTAGTTACCACTGTTGCCTCACAGCAGATTCCGCTGGTACAGGGCTTTTCTGTCTGTACTTTACATGTTCTCCCTAAGCTTGTGTGGGTTTACTCCAGGTCCTCTACCATCAAAACATGCACATAGGTTAATTGTCCAGTCGGTGCCCTTGCTCAGATCAAAGTTCAGAGTTGGTCCCGGGGTTCTGTATGCTGCTTACTGCTTCCTCGTGATGGGTTAAATGAGGAGTACCAGTTTACCATGTTGTACATTGTATGATATCTGACATAAATAAAGATTCTTCTTCTTCTTCTTTTATCCAGGAGAATCTTGTGGTTTTGAGCTCTCTCTCATGTGGCTTGGTCATAGTGCTGTATATCTGAATTCATATTTCTATCATCTTTGGTCAGGTTTCATGTTCTCTGCATTGTGTGCAGGCTGAATAGAGCACATTCAAACCACACATTTTCTGAATCACAATAGCAAGCGAGCAGTAGTGACAGTGAATTCCAATTTTCTTCCTGGCGGGGCCTCAGAAGATGGAAATTCTAATGAATAAAAGATAATCACTTCAGCAGAGCTTTTGTCAGCCAGTTTCAGCTCATTTTCAATTATAACCCAAGCCTCCTTTCCACCTCTGTGAATGCATTATGCTCAACAATATTTAAAGCTTTTTCTTCTTTTTTTCAAGTCCACCAACACAGCCACTGAAAATGTATTGTCAGCTTAAGAATTCCCTGACAGGTGGGTACATATTATTGCCATATTGAGCATCCAAACGATCTACATTAATGCCTAAATATTTCAGTTACAGGAGGTCCAAATAATTCATGGCAACTGCACCAATCTTTTCTTTTTTTTTTTTTTCTTTTTTTTTTGTAGAGAGGAGAACTGCATAGTTAGTGTAAGCAGTGATGACCAACAAAATGGAAATAATATTTCCAACAACAACACTACAACCACTTCAACTTTTTATTTTAATTCTGTTCCATGTCGGCACCAGAGGAAGTCACTACAGGGACATGATCCCTCACTGGCTTCCCACCCACAAACATAGCCCATTGTCTTGGTTTGCACGCGCTATTTAAGTAGATGCACACACACTTACAGTCCACAGCCTTTGGAACCTGAATATTTCCAAGTGGCATCTCAGTGGTAATCTGAGGTCACTGTTGAAATTCTGAAAAAAAACACAAAAGATTTTCACTTATACTGTAATTGCGTAATTTGCATAATCATACATTTTGTTGCACTAACTGCTGAATAAAAACTAGACAACATTATGTGTACAAATGCAGTGGGCCAGCATTGTGCGTGAAGGCAAGGCAAAGTTTATTTACATAGCGCCATTCAGACACAAGACAGTGCAAAGTACCTTTCGGGGCAAAATGGACAAAGCAAAAAGAAGCAAGTTACTTATTGGAAAGCTACAGTAAACAGTAATGTTTGGTTTGATTTAAATGAACTGGCAGTTTTAGCAGACCTCAGGTGTTCAGGAAGCTTGTTCCATAGGTGGGAAGCATATAACTTAAAGATGCTTCACCCTGCCTTTTTTTGTTCCAGGGTTCTCCTGAGTTAACCTGTCCCTGATGACTTGAGGGGTCTGAATGCTTTGTGACGTCGAGTGAACCAGAGATGTATTTATGCCATATACCATCTAGTGCTTTATAAAAAACTAATGAAATTTAGCCACAGCTGTATCATTGATTTTTCACTAAGACCTGTGGAAGGCTGGCTCTAGCCATTTTGGCCCCTGAAGCCCATCACCACAATATATGGACAACAGCCATCGGAAATGTTTAAAGGTTTGGCCAAAGTACTGGCATGATAAAAAAGATAAAGGAGGTGCAGGATTCCATCAAATAGATTAGTGTTAGTCTTTAGTCATGCCAAGTTCATGTTGATTTTTTGATAAATAAATACTTTTTGGAATCCCTGCAACCCTTGATCTGTCTTTGGTCCGTGCATCTGGGTCCTTCCCCACGACTACCACCACCCCCTCTGACAGAATGAAGCGACCTAAACAGGACCCAGCACGGGCGGACCCCCAGCCTCACTACTATTACCTTTTTTACCCTGCCGACGACTCGGAGGATGACCTAGGCCTACCCCTCGACTTCCTGTGGTCGCTGTACGATGACGATTCTGTGGGGGAGGAGGAGTGGGACGCTCTGTTTGGCGGAGGGAACCACAGGGCAGGCCGCCGTCAGCCCAGCTCCCCAGCCTCCACGCCACAGCCCCAGCCACAGCAGCCATGCAACCAGGCTAAGCTTCAGCCCATGCTGCCACAGTCCTCGCCAGAGTCCACGCTGCTACAGCCCACGCCACGGCTGCCTCGCTGCCTCGCTGCCAGGTGAAGCCACAGTCCTTGCCACAGCCCACGCTGCCGGAGCTGCTTGGCGCCCCCAAGCCGGAGCTGCTGTAGCTGCTCAGCGCCCCCGAGCCGGAGCTACCACAGCCCAAGCCACGGCTGCCTCACTGCCAGGAGAAGCCACAGCCTATGCCTCAGCCCACGCTGCCACAGTCCTCGCTGCAGCCCACGCTACCAGAGCTGCTTGGCATTCCTGAGCCGGAGCCGCTGGAGCTGCTCAGCGCTCCCAAGTCATGGTTCTGTGTTTTTGTTTTGTCAAGTTTCATGTTTAGTTCTAGTCACTTCCCGTTTTATTTTGTAGTCTTGTGTCTCATGTCTTGTCTTCCCGGTTCTGTTTTGATTATCTGCACCTGCCCTCTTGTGTCTCACCTGTGTCTTGTTCTCTCATTTGTGTCATGTATTTAAGTCCTGGTTTTTGTTCAGTCTGTGTCGCTTCATTGTTTGTCTTCATGCTTGTTTGTCTTCATGATCATAGTGTTAGTCTTTAGTCATGCCAAGTTGTTACGACCCGGCTCACATGGGAAAGGGAAGCAACATGAAACCAGATGTTGTTGGTAAAAATGGCAAATTATTTATTGGCAGTGGTTTACAAAACAGGAAAAGGGCTGGTGGATGCTGTTTAAATCAAAGAAATGAATATAACTTAAGGAGGTCTCTCCAAACAGATTTACACCAGGACTTCCAAATCAAATAGTCAATAATAAAATATTCGAAAACCAAAATACAACAAAACAGCACCCTCTAACCTAATGTGCCTAACAAAATGTAACTATGCGTCTGCAGCTGACGTTAGTTGAACATCTCACTAAAGTCCCTGCCCAATTCCTTACCACCTTTAGGAAACACAGGAACACAAAACTCATACACCTGACAGACAAATACATCAGGAGAACACCATACTCAAGTGGTGAGTAGGTCAGAGAGAGAGCCAACGGCAACTGAAGGCATCTATTTAACCCAGTCATGGTCTGGAGGGTGGCAGATGATTGGAGGATCTCGACAGACGCCGCACCAATCAGATCGCGGCTGGAAACAGGAAGTAGGCAGGTCCCCTCTCACCCAATCCACAGCAAGGGACGGCACATCCTGCTTAACATGACAATGACAAGCTGCGCAACACAGATACACACACGATACCCAGATAACAGGTGGCCGTAACACAAGTTCATGTTGATTTTTTGATAAATAAATACTTTTTGGAAACCCTGCAACCCTTGATCTGTCTTTGGTCCGTGCATCTGGGTCCTTCACCACGATTGCTACCACCCCCTCTGACACTATGTAAGTGTTGGTAATAGCATGACAACATGTTATCTGATAAATTATAAGACATTTATAAGTGCTTAGTAATGTCAAAAAAATTGTTTATTATGCTATTAATAACACAGTCTTTTAACGTTAATACGCATCTTACCATCTCACCTTAATATAAACTGTTACTCGTCCACATTATTTTTCCTTAAAATAACATCTTCAAAATCATTTGGATGGTGCACTGTCTTGTAATAGAGAGAACAGTGTCTCTGTCAGTCCTCACTGAAGTGTGTAATGCTTTATGGCACTATATTCACACAAATACCAACTATGTTGGTGAAACTGGATCATATTTTATAGGGAAAATGTTTTTTTCTGTTTTCCCCCTCTGATGTACTAGTTAACTTATGTGACATTGCATCTGACAATAATCTTACAGAAACCTGGGATCTGTATTTACGACAGCAGTGTTTCACTCAGAAACTGTGTGGGTGCCAAATCGCACAAAATACCATTTCCTATATACGATGTTGCTTTCACATCTTTGGAATGAGCAGAAAACACTTACAAGCATTTGGAAGGATCTCGGTTGAAGTCAAGACAAGGATGCTAATTGAGTAAAATACAATTTCACTGTAGGGGATTTAAAATTGCCCAATGACATACAAGCTTTATCAGTCAATTGAAACCAGTGTCAAATATCAAATGTTCCTCAGTACTGGTATTGAATACTATTTTGATAACTTTTGCCATAAATAAATCTTGTCCCCTGACGTCTTGTTAACAATAGTCACTGAAAATGGCTCCTTTGCCAATTCTAAGCAAACTAACCACATCACTATACTATTGAAGTTCCATTTGATTCCAATATTACCACAGGAAAAAAATATCAATCATCTTTCCCTTATGCTGAAAGCCAGATGGTGTGGTCTTCTGCAAACACACACAGTCTGCCTCCCACTCCCACGTCAACAAAAGAAAGAGTCATTTGACAAAGCAGCCTTTGACATTACAGCTTAATTCCTCAGTAAATACACTATAGAGCAACAACACCTGCTGTCGTCCTTCACTGCCAATCCTCCTCTGACTTGCTGAGGGATAATTTTAGAAAGGGCCTGCATGTAGCCAGGCCTCATTCACACGTCTGTGTTTATGATTCTGACTCATTATTTGTAAGAAGAGCCTGTCAAATATCACCTTGCAAACAGGATTGTGTGCTGAAACACAGAGAAAGAGAGCTACGCTGCGAGCGACAGCAGTATTTTTGGAGGTGTTGTTCAATGTGTCAAGGTCAAGTGAGACTCCTTGGTTTGTGTTTGCTGTTTTGTAGCTCAGATTTGATTCACAGAGAAGAGTTCAAACTCTCAGGAAATTGTACTGCTGCAGCTTTTAAGAGCCCAAGGTCATCAGAATTCATTACATTCCTTAATTGGAGTCCTCTCTGGCTCACTAAACCTCCACAGCCTGAGCAACTCTTGTCAGTATTTGTTGTTTTTTTTTTCATTTCCTTGTGTTTTCTGATGATTTGTGTGGGGCATTGGGGACTTGTTCCTCTGCTGTGAAGTTAGGGGAACAGAGGAAAGCCTCAAGCTCTTGATTAACAAACAAAATATTGAACTTTCTCTTCCTTCTGCTGAGATACATTCAAACTCTGCCTCTTGTTTGCCTCGTTATCATACTCACACTTTTATTGTCTGCTCTACCCTGATAATTAGATTTTGTGTCTGTGTACGTGTGAGAGAAAAAATAATTTCTGCTGAAGTTAAAATGTTTTGCAAGATCACATGTGCATTATAAATCTGCAAAAAAAAAAAAAAAAAAAATCGCTTTCACAGAGAAACACTACATTTGAGCAAATCTTTTCATCAGAGAATGGACACATAGCAGAGGCAAACAGTGGGTAATATCTCCCCGTCCTTCACTGATTAGATTACGTTTCTCACAGCTCCCACTGTGGTTTAGAAGGCGAAAGCTACTAAAATGAGGTGTCACTGCAAATTACAGGAGCAGCTGAGGCCCAGTGCCGCCCCACCGGCTAGGCTCACCCATCCAGGTGGCACCCACAGTAATCACTCCTGATCTGGCCCACAGTAAAGTAACAGAAATTGGTACTGATGTGGTGTTTGTGTCCAAGGCTAGTGGGGGTGGAATCGGTGGCAGCAGAAGCAACCCTCCCCCACCACCTCAATCTACCTGTGCTGAAAAGGAAAAGGTGAGGAGAGAAGGTCTGTTCTTGAGATGGGAAAGAAAACAGCACCCCTCCATCAACAGATACATCTGATGTAAAAAATAGAATGTCACTAGGTTGTGCACATACCACAGCCAAGGCAAAACCGTCCCCTTTTGTACTCAGTCATAAATACCAGCCACCTAAATAAGATTTTTTTTTTTTTTAATCAAAATCGATGCATTATTCCCTAGGAAATTAACAAAAATGTTGAATGACCCATCTCACAATGTTGAAGAAAGTGAGAGGAAATTCCTGGATCTGTTCCTTTATCTTGATCTAGGGACAGAGATCAGAGATTCCCCACGGTCCTGATGTGAATAGAGAGTTCAAGAGCTAGCTCTCAGGCCATCAGAAGCTATTGGGTGCACCTGTGATGTTCTCCCACAGCTGACTGCAGTCAGACAGCTGGGAGACTATAAAAGAGGGTTGTAGTTCCCCTGCTCAGTGGGTGTGTGTCTTCAGGGAGTCAACACGATCAGTTGGCTTTCTGTTTGAGTGAAAATCTGAGTTGAGTGTGTTTGAGATTTTTTTTTTTTTTTTTTGGACAGTTTCCATACAGTTTCTTTCCCCCTGTTCAGTGACTCCTACTTCACCTTCAGTTTTTTGGTTCAATCCTTTTGTTCATCTAACATGTTGATGGAATTAGTGAGTGGCTGTGTGCTTTATTCCCACCGCCCCCTTTTAGACACCAAGGAACCTGTTTACTTTGACCTTTTTGTGATTTGTGCAGAGCTTTGTTAGTTTCCCAACCTGCGACCCCTGTCCTTCAGGTTGAAGTTCATTAAGGAACCTCTCAGGTCCACTTGAGCAGAGCCGGCCCTAGGCATAGGCTGTATAGGCAAATGCTAAGGCACCATCATCCATGGGGGGTGCTGCAAACGAAGGGATTTTTTTTTTTTTTTCCCACCAGTGCTATTACTACTATTATTTCAAAATATTATATAAGCCCACAGCAACATAACTTCATAGCAAAGCCTATTAGATAATGAAGAGGCCTTTTTCTGGGTTCTTGGCTCATTGCACTGTACCTGCCCTCTGTGAGGGTGGGGGGCGGGGTTGAGAGGCGAGTTGCCTGAATCTGATCGGACTGTGACCCCAAGACCAATACTGTAGCGGAATCACAATGTCCAAAAGACTGAAACCATCTGGCACCCAGGGAAGGAAAGAAGAGGAAGAAAAACATGAAGAAGATAGAGGTACAGTAATGCCAATGTGATGAAGTGAATGAAATTAAAAGTTTAATGCATAGTAGTTACTATTAGTTTAACAATTTTAAACTGAATTAAGAGCCTTTATTTCGTGACATGATGAACAGAGTTGAAAAGGTTCTGTTACCAAACATTCAGTTGTGTAATGTTTTGCAGACATGTCCACTGAAGTTGGCATGCTAACCAGTTAGCCGCTGTCCGTCCTGTAATACCACTTTACCTGAAGAGTTGATAGTCTGATAGCCTATCTTATTGACAAGGATCTGACACACTAGATGAAGACCCAAAAGCACAACTCGAAACATTTCAGGTTTCTCAGAAAAGGCAGTCTTCACTGAAGAACAGTTCGGCACACAGAAGATTAGTCAGCGTAACAGAAGTACAAAAGGGATCAGGCCGAGGCAAAGTCAGGTCCAAAAAGCGGGGTTGAAAACACTACAAAGGACAATCAGTAGGAGAATGCTGGAATGCTTGCAACAAAGGATGAAGACGGGGAGCACGCGGACTATATACTCAAGGAAGGTGAGGATAATTAGACACAGGTGAAACACATTAGGGAGGGGCAGACAATCACAGCAGTGGGAGACACACAGGGAATCTGAAACTAGAGGAGTGTTGGACAACCAAATAAAACAGCAAACGAAACTAAAAGAACAGAAAACAAAAACATATGGCAGACGAGACATTGACATTATAGCTGTCAGTTTGAGCTGGGAGATGTATGGGATCGCTGTTTGGACTAATAAGGAAACGAAATAAAAAAATAGAAAATTAGCCTACTTGCTTATAGCAATTAAAACCACAGCTAAAGAAGGCTACAGCAAAGAGTAGCAAGTCCAGAACTGTAAGCGTATCTGTTGCCTTCTCATAGTTTTGTAGCTACCTTTTTGAATTCTGGCCAAACAGACTTTTAAAAAAAGGCCTGTCAACTTTGTCTAGCCCAGAGTCACTCTGGCAGAGAAGAAAGGCAGAGACCCTGAGAGGAGCCATAGCAGGCCAGGCAGGAGGGCCTGCATCAGCTGATGGGTCACAATCAGCTGTAGCTCTGATTTACATGCACAGTCACAGCTGCACATAATAAAGACTTGACTTACTTGCATACAACTCAAACCGTTGAATCCTAATTTTGATGACCTTCACCCAGCTGACCAGGGTCTGAGCCCCATGTGAGACCAATAGTTAAGTTAACTTTTTTTTGTATTCCTTTATGTAGCTTTATGGCTATTAAAATCCCCTTATTCTACCCCGTCCTACAGTATTTTGTATGCGCATTTAATGTGATTTTTTTGGCAGTACAAATCCATCAAATGGAAATATTTATTTAGATGTCTTGAGCACCATTTGATACACTTTCCTCTAGAACATGCATATGAGGTATTTATGAAAAGTTAAATTACAGTTCTGGGAGTTTGAAGAATGTTTGGCTTAATGGTAGAACTTGAATAGTAGAGTTTACACTGACAAGCTGATGCAGTGGGTGGAAGTGAGGTTTAAGATGTTACACTTTCACAGAACAATTTGAAAATGTAACCTTATAGTACTGTTTCAGTGCTACAAATACTATGCAGGTAGTCTTAGACCAAATATACAGAAGTCTAATGATTCTGAGTGTGTCTATCAGGCAACTGGAAGACATATGTGATGCCTGGGCAGTAATGCATCTTCATACAGTACAGAAACCTCCAGACAGCATGGAGAACAGACAGTGGTACAGACCAGAGCAAAGTAAAACAAGACAGGAAGAAGAAATTGTGTGAGACAGCAACAGCAAGCTGCTTGTCTCAGTGACATGTGAGCATTTGTTTGGTCCCTGCTGCACAGCAGGATCATCTTTCCTCGCTGTGATGTTCCTCCAAATGGAAGAAATCAGAAGAATGGCTGACCCCTGGGGGCTTGTCCACCCAGCTAAGGTCAAGCATTGCCTTCTTCCACCTCCTCCTGCTCACTTTCCTCCACTACCAAGAGGCCCTTGAGTCATACACACTTCTCCTTCACTGCACAGTAAGCCTTGAAGATCTGGATATAAATTATCTCTGCTCACGCTCCCTTGCTCTACTGACACAGCCTGGAATGGGATGAAAATCCTTTCACAGCCATATCTCGCCCATCTCTATATCCAAAACATGTGCTTGGGTTCCTTCCCACTTCCAAGCATTTATTCAAGTCTGAGAGCACAGATTTACTCAGAAAGAGAGAAGGAAAAAACAACACGTCTGATCACTTCTTGATTTTTTTTTTTTTCTTTTCAGCAGATTAATCAAATGCCTCTTATTACACAGATGATTGAGATCCAATTATTTGCTGAATGATATACAGTTTTAATTAATTTGAATTTACATTGCATGAGCCTGGAATTAATGTTTCTATTTTTAATCCAACGAAATCTGGCGGGTGGCTCTGATTGAATTAATCGTTCACGCTTCCCTTACTCTGGTAGTGTAAACCGCTGTGGTGTGACATCAGCCCTATGTCCTCCATATCTAGTGGGGGCGCTGTCTTCAGCCAGCTGCCAAGGTCAAGTTCCTGGCAGGGCTGTGATCTCCAGCCACCGGAGACACAATTAGAGTGGACAGAGGAGACAGATTACATAGCAGGGTGATCTATTACAGCTCTGTCAAAATGAAACACACAAAATGGCCACAATGACACCCAAAATGGCCTCTGGCGTATTTCCATGGTAGACTTGGGCTGTGTGCTGAACTAGTCTGACAGCCAGGCGGGACAGTTTTAGGCCATTACCCCTAAAGGAAAATTCAAAGGAAACTCAGAGAGAAAAGGCAGCTTTAATTGATTTTACATTACTTCATCTCAGGAAAACATACTGTAAATTACATTTAATCTTAATACAATTCAAATACATTGTTAAGTAAACATTCTTGCATGAGCTTAAAACACAATTTGTGAATAGTGTTCAACTCACTCTCAGTTCACTGGCAGCTCGCGCGCCCAGTCACACACCTTGACCTCAATGTGCTCTATCTCCCCTCTAAATTCATCAAACACATAAGAATGGGCACAGTTTATGAAAACAGTCATGTAAACAACATGCACAGTGATGATATTATTCATAAATTTACTTAATTGCCACTCACGCTGACCCCGCTGTTCAGTTTTGTCCACAGTGTGTCGGAGCTATCGCACACCTTCCTCGTGTTACCAATCTACAGGAATCGGCTAAAATACAGAAACACTCGTTATGAACCTTTGTCGGTTAGCTTAATCATCATCTTATTTACTGATACTGGTAACCATTCTTGTGCTTTATCGATGTTAATAGGGATATTTATCACACACAAAATGAAACTACGACTAACGTCTTTCACTCCCGTTACTTCCGTGTAACTATCTCTGGCCAGGAACTGTGATCTCCCATGACCACCATGATTTTATATATAATGGACTAAAGGCCAATGGGAGAAAGGCAGTCTAGATATATATTTGGTTTTACAGCTGTTCCTAAAGTTTCTGTGTTCTCTGTCAGAAGGTGATTTTCATTCTAAGTATAATTTTTAACATTAAAGAAGCTTAAACTTATTTCTGCTCAGTGTTATAGGAATACAAGAATCAATAGAGATATGACTATGAAAAGCTGAAAAGAAACCTGGGGTTGTTCTTATTTTGTTCTATCAACGCTGAATAATAACTCTGGCATTACGGAGGACTTTCTTACAAGATTTAAACCTTTCTAGCCAGAACATTTCTTTGATGGTTGTACCATGGAGGTAATCTTTTCTGCTTTATTGTCTTCTTTTTTAGAGGGACAATAGAGTCAAATGTCATTCACAGAGCCTGCAACACTATCAACACGATGATCAATCTGGGAGGGACCAGGATTAGCACAAACGTCTTCTATTATACTGGGACATGATGCTGAATTTAAAGCTGATGGAATAGATAGTGCTGTAGCTAAAATAATAATTTTAGCTACAGCACTATCAGAGAGACATGTGGAATACAAATCATAGAGTGTGTAGTCCAGTAATAGGAATCCAGAAGTTATTAAATAATGGTCTGACAAAATATGTAAAATCAATAAAAAATATTGGTGAAAAAAAATGGTCTGATAAAAGAGGATTCTGTGGGGTAAACTATTAAATGTTCAATTTTAATGCTATATACCAGAATAAGGTCGAGGGTATGATTAAAAATTAAAAACAGTGAGTGGGTTTATGTACACACTGACTGATTTTAAATCAATGTCAATGATTTTAATGTCATGATTTGGATTTGATGTGTGGGTTTTTTTCTGTTCTTTGCTGGGGTTTTTCTGCTTGTGTGTTTCAGAGGTGCGTTTCAGAGACTGGGTGTGGTTTCACTGGATGGCTGGAGCTCCTGTCTCACACACCTGCAATGCATCTAATCAGTGTCCGCTGTGAGCCTCTCCGCTCCACCAGTGACCCGTCGCTGGCCTGGGCAGCGACTGCCATCTCCACTCACTTAAAAGCTATTCCATTCTGGTTGTCCACTTTTGGGTCATGCAACAAACACCCACTCATTGTAACAAATGACATAATTAAAGTACCAAGACTATCATTATCAGTGTCTACATGAATATCGAAATCACCCACAATATTTACTTGTTTATCTGTTTAAGGACTAAACTTCATTAAAATAAAAAATCAGAATAAGGACCAGGAGTGCGGTAAACTATAACAAACAGGATCTGTATTGTTTTCCAGGTTGAGTGAGAAAGACAAAGAATAAGGTTTTTGAATGAGTTATAATCAAGTCAAGGTTTAGGATTGATTGATAGGCTGGAGTGAAATATGGCTGCAACTCCATCTCCGTGGCCAGTGTCTTGAGGAATGTGAGTGTTAATATGACTGGGCGGAGTGGATTTATTAAGGCTGACATGTTCTTCAGTCCACAGCCAGGTTTCAGTGAGACAGAATAAACCAATATGATGATCTGATATTAAATCATTTACTACAACATCTTTGGATGATAGAGATCTAATGTTTAAGAGTCTACATTTAATGTTCCTATTTTTTTGAACAGTTGCAGTTTTTTTTTTTTTTGTTAGGGTTTTGATGTAAAACTCTTCTTTTAATTGGTTTAAGTGGTCGGGGGACAGACAGTCTCAATGGGGTTTTGGGTGGGTAACTGATCTTATAAAGGCACAGAGGGGCATGTAGGACTGCAGCTCTGGCTCCTGGTCTGAACTTGTCATGGTTTTGGACCACTGATAAACTCAGTCAGATTTCTGGATAAGAGAGTCACTCCATCCAAAGTGGCATGGATGCCATCTCTTCTGATGAGACCAGGTTTTCCCACTACATTTGCTGGACACCACCTCGACAGCTAGAATGACATCATGCGGCTAAACATGTCATCACTGGTCAGATTTGGCATGGATCCAGAGAAAACTGTGAGCCTGGCATTGTTTTTACAAATGAACACACCGACTCAACAATAATTTTAGTGGCTTCAGAGAGATGAAAACAGGGGTCATTACTACAAATTGTCCTTAGCCAGCAGTTTCAAATTTGATTCAACGTCGCCCGCTCTGGCCCCAGGAATACCCTTGACTATGGGCGCTGGTGTCGCTAACTTCACGTTTCTGACTATTGAGCTGCCAGTAACCAGAGTTGATTTCTTAGCAGGTGTCGCTGAGTGGAGAAAACTTATTTGAAACACAAAAATGTTGGTGGTGAACTGAGCCTCCCTGGTTTCTCGGCTGCTCAGGGCTACCAGGGAACAGCTAGGAGGAGCTACACTAGGTACAGCATGACAAGATCTGACTCTAGATTAGTGCACAACTCAAGACAGTTCAGCTGAAAAGGTAAAAAGTCTTTACTGAAGCCAGGTTTGGTACACAGGAGATCAGTCAGCAAAGCAAACTAAACAGAAAGATCAAGCAGAGGCAAAAGTCAGGATCAAAGACAGGGTCAAAAAATACCAGGAAGGCTATCGCTAGGGGAAATGCTGGAACACTTGCTACGGCAGACAAAGACAAACTGGCACAGAAGAAAGGGAGCACGCAGACATTATAGACAAGGGAGGTGGGGTGAATGACTCAGGTGTAGTACATCAGGGAGAGGTGGACAATCACAACGGCAGGAAAACACAGGGACAGGAAAGGATCTTTATCTAGAGGAGAATTAGAAACCACAATAAAACAGGAAACAGAACTAAAAGACAAGACAAAACAAAAGCATGAGCTGAAGGGATAAGACATGAAACAGCAGCTAATGACAGGAACAGAACCCCTAACTGAGCAACAATATATTGGAAGCCTTCCACATAATTACTCAGGTCATCACCTGGATAACCACATGAGACAACCAAGCTACGAACAGAGAGTTGTGGTGCACATCCTCTCCTGCGCTATCTTTGTCCAAATATTATAGGGGGTAAATGCATTTTTCCATTACGAGGACACTTTCTTTTCTGACAGAATACTGTATGTCCAACAAAGAATCATAGAATCAGTTATAGGGGTTGCTCTGGACATGAGTGAAGGACTGCAAGGTCACAACATTTCTCCACATCCTGCCACCTTGGCGTTGAATTAAAGAAGAGAAAGCCTGCCATGGTTCGAATGATCAGAGAAACATGCTTGAATTTGTGGAGACACAAGCTGGAACTATATGCAGTGTTTGTGACATTTCTGCCAAAACTTATATTAGTTGACTGCACTCATGAATGACCCTTTTTACATTATCAACCACTAGAGATCAAGAGAGACTTCAAACCTGTTTGTTCTCTCTCTAAAAAGTCAGTTACACAAGTCTGTACCTTTTTTAACAGCTGTCATCGAGTCTCAAACTGAAATTCAAACACAGTTTAACTGATCACCAAAGTATTGACCACAGAGCTTGACAAACGTTTACACAATTCATTTAAGTTTCAAACTTCAAGTACAGTACAATTTGATGCAGAATCTAGATCTGGAGGACTTAAATTATGGTTTAGCAGTTATGGATGTTCAAGTTTGATATTGGATGAGACTTGATTGAATTAAAGGCAACTGCTGGGCCTTGGCAGAGGGATGAGCTGAGAGGAGTAGAGTGTGAAAGGAGATGTACAAAATACACGAAGGTTAATATGACAGATCTAGTTTATATCAGAAAGATACTATTGGTCCAGTGTATCAGCAAACTGCAACAAAATATCCATGTTACCTGTCCAACACAGCCACACGTTTACATGTATCCATGCACTGTACAGTATGTGTACCGACTAAGGGATTTGTGTGCCTGGATTCCCAGGCCATATTGTTGAACTGGCGACATCATTCTACCAGTAATGGATTAACCTGTGGAGCTGGTGATAAGCCTGGGATTCTACTTCTTCTCATTTCTCTGCCAAGTCTGAGGCTATCTGGTGCAGAGCTGAGGGAGCTGTAACAGTGGTGCTGCCTGGTGTCAGGGTGTCACTGATAGCTTCTTTAATGCAGATAAGCTTTTGGACTGCAGAGAAGAGAGGCTGGCAGAGACTGACAGGATATCCCCCCACACACCTCCACCTCCCCTTTCTTCCTCCAGTCAAACACAGAGGAAAGACCAGGCCTGATAGATGTCTTCTTACTGCAACCTAGGAAAGGGGAGGAATCTGAAGTAACAATTAAATGGGAAAGGGCTTTTTAGTGTTTCCCACCCTCACTCTTGTAAACTCACACATTTACAGCTAAAACAAGAATTTGATGAAAATGTTGCTAAAGTTTATACAAATGAAAACTCTAAAAGAGAGAGTACATTCTAATTAGGACCATAGCTACCATTGAGGACACAAAGGTCATTTCCACTTGTAAATATTTTTTTTTTCTTTTAAATAAAAAAAAAAATTCCTTTCAATTTTAAATAAACTACTAAAATACTTAGCTGTAATTTGTTTTTAACAAATGTTGGTGCCATCTCGCCAGCATCATGTGTGCATCCTGTTGTGTAATGTGACATACATGTAACAACTTGTAGACATACAGTACAATGTGTCATTCTATGCACATGATGATGGGGCTGTAACTTACATACACACAACACTTACTACAAGATCAGTACATACTATGTAAATGCTATGTTTGAATACAGTTTGCACTTCACAACACAAATGGCTGGGCTTAAAAAAATGGTAGTGTTATTTGGATGATACAAATCTTCTAAGATGGTTTGAAGAACAATAAAAATGGCAATAATAACGAGGGGCACGCCTGTTATATAGCCCTGCCCTTTGAATCAAAACTGGTTTTCCTTATTAACGTGAGACTATTTTAACTGGAGACCTTCAGCCGAATGCGTCTGTGGTTGCCGTAGCTACAACAGATGTTGAAAACAGGAAGAGAAAACATAGCTGTCCTCCGATGCCTCTTTGTTAAGGTTTTCTCCGTGCAAAACATACCTGATCCGTGGTTGGGCTCCTGTTTGAGGAATGGTGTCTAACCCTCAGTCACTATATCAATGTTGCTGGTTGTTAAGGAGAACGTTGTAAACAGGAAAAGGGAGAGTTACTCTTCCCATGAATGTGTATTTCTAATAAACCTTTTATAAATACACTTTGTTGTCTCTGCTTTCTGTTTGAGTAAACATGCATCACATAGAAGAACTATGGAACCCTTTTAAACGAAAAAGAAAGCGGACTCAAACGCACACCAGTGTTCCTCGGCATAGCCTATCCCACTCCTCACAGCATGCACACAGCCACCTCTTAGACGAAGAAGGTGGCTGGATCAACTTGTAACCACAGTGTCTATGCACCATTTTGATACTGTGATGGTTTCTAACACAAATAAAGAGCCAGTTGGAAACAGTTAATTTAAAACTTATTGTGCTGCCACAAATTCTTGATGCAATCATCTGGAAATAGTAAAGTTTGAAGAACCCCCATCAGCCCCAAAATAATTAGACCAAAAAGCTGTGGTCCGTTGACAACCCCGGCAAGAATACATAGGCGTCAAACTGTTACGTTTTTATTCAGCAAAGGCCAAAATCATATGTCTCAGACAGGCCATAAAAGATTAACAAAATTTATTAGAAAGATTGTGAGTAATAAAAGTACAGATTTAAGGGGCGAGTACAACAAGAGGGCAATGATCCATGGGGGCCCAAGGGTATCACAATCCATCCATTGTTTCCAGCTTTTCTGGGGTCGGGTGGCGGTGGCGGCAAGCTCATGAGGGTAAGTCACTTGAGACAGCGGTCAGACACGGTGTCACAAGCAGGCAGTGTTATAAGTCAAACAAGATGAGCCCCCAAATGCAGACACACACACAGGAGGCAGGAATAGAGGAACAAAAGGTGAGCTTTAATAAGAAAGCTGGATGTTACACAACACGAGAAATCTACACAAACCAAAACGAGTCACAAGGACAAAAACAAAGTAGCAGCTAAGAGCTAAAACAAAGTCCAAAACAAAAGCAAAGTGCAAATCAATGAGAAACAAGAGAAACAAAAACAAGAAACATACCCAGGCGAGACATGGGACGCCGGAGATGACATGACAGGGGAAGACAGAGTAGTAATACAGGCGATACACGGAACCAGATGGACGAAGACGGAGCAACACGGAACAAACTGACGAAGGCAAGAGAGAGAACAAAAACTATATACAGACACTAATGACAGGATGAGGAGCAGGTGGAGTGAAAGAACAGCAAAACACTGGGAGGGAAAAACACACCGGAGGGATTGAAAAGTGAGGTGAGACATACAATTTCAAAATAAAACAGGAAACGAGAACATAAAAAACTGGGATCCGAACAGGCAGGACACAAACTCATGCTCCAGGCTGGGTTTCCCCAGACACACCCAGAGGAACCATAAGAGACATGCTGCACATTCAATCTAAAAGAAGAAATGTAAGTGAGACTTTTGGTAAAAGGACATCCACACTTTATGTAAAGAACGGAAAGGTCTTCCTACCCAGTGATCCACAGGCGTCTCTGAAGGGTTTGCGCATTTAAAATGCTTCTTAGTGTACATAATCTTACTTTGCAGACAATCACTCCACAGGATGTGGAATCCCGATGGCGTGGATGTTGAACACTCTTGCATGTCCATCTTGAAAAATGTTTCTTTTGCATGAAGGCCCTTAAGCAAAGAGGGAAAAGAACTGTTATGTGTGTTACTCGCACATCAGAAACTATTTAACACAGTTAAATGATGTATGATAAATAAATAAATCCTGGATTTACTGATCTTGTTGAATCTGTGTGTATGGGGCATCGATTGTAAAGTTGCGCATGCTAAAATAAACAACAACTTCCCGCAACATTTAGCAACAAACCACGTTAAAAAAAACATGGGAATTTTTTTATGTTACTTTTGACCAGATTTACAGCAATATTTGTGAACTTTGTGATATTTATTTCTCTTGTAAAAATATAATGTCAATGTTAAATCTAAATAAAAAAATCTAAATCTAAATGTTAAATCTAAATGCTAAATGTTAAATCTAAATGTTAAATGTTAATCTAAATGTTAAATGTTAATCTAAATGTCACGGGTGAAACTAAATATTTTGCTAACATGCAAATTCACACTGCCTGTCAGCGGAAGTACCACAATAAAGCTTACTGAGTGCTGTGGTGGCTCTACTGTGGTGGATGCTATAGCTGTCTCTGTAACTGTTGTTGCAGACGCATTGCTGAAACTCTGTATTGCCGCCAAAACGGCCCTACCAATGTTTCCAGCTAAGTCGCTGGACATGCTGGCAGGTAACATGAGAGCACGGTGAGGAGACGTGACTAACAGTGCAGCGCAATCACTCCGTCTGACTACCTGAAAAAGACCGCGGATAGCGCTTGTTCACGTCAGTGAGCTTTTATTTTGGTACTTCTAGTGACAGGCAGTGTGAATTTGTATATTAGCTAGATACTTAGTTTCACTTGTGACATCTAAATTTAACATTCAGCATTTAGATTTAACATTTAACATTTAGATTTAGATTTTTTATTTAGATTTAACATTGACATTATATTTTTACAAGAGAAGTAAATATCTCAAAGTTCAAAAATATTGGCAACAAAAGACTATGAAAGTTGTGGAATGCTCCAAAACCGCCTCTTTGGAATATTCCACAAGTAACTGGGTTGCTATGGCAACAGGGGCGCATGAAGATGCAGTGGCAAGTAACTTCTCCTATGCTATATATTTTTTACCAACCATCATCTTGACAGTTTTATTGCTGAAACACATACTGCCAATGGCAGAAATATTGTCATCATCATTGGAGAAGAAAGCAGGACTGTTTTGGACTAAGAGCAGCAGACTTTGAGACCATCACGGCCCACGGCACCTTTCGACCATCCGACCTGACTGTTTGGACCTCCCCACAGTCAGAATAAGAGCCATGCTAATCCAGCTTGGTTCTAAGATGCTTTTGGCTAATGTCCAGTCACAGGAAAAGGACATGGAAAGGAAAATGGGACTGACTGACAAAACAACTGTTGTGGCCACAGAGACCTTCACTGACCAGGATCAGGCTGTTGCACCCGACAAGCAGCTGTTGTTCTGAGTCCACCCGACAAGCAGCTGTTGTTCTGAGTCCACAGAGCAGAGGACCACAGCTGGACAAGGAGAGTTGGACTTGGTTTATAACATCGATGCTTGGCACTCACACACAGTCAAAGTTGATGGACAGTGTTTCCCAAATGTTGAAGATGCCGACCACATTCTCACCACCATCTTGTTGCTGCTGCTTAGATTCACCCTGACGCAGTGGCACTACGTGTTTATGTATATTTGTATATAAATATATGTTCTGTAATTGGGGTAACATGAAGGAGTTTACAACTCTAATTTTGTTACACAACCCTGTGTTGTATAATGACAAATAAATTACCTTGTACCTTGTAAACGGGTTCTTGGTAATGATTGGATCATGATTGTGTCACATTCAGTCATTTTTCTGTTGTGGATTTGTGCTGTGGTGTTTTTTGTTTTTCTGTGCTTGTTGTGTTGTCAGAGGTGCACTGAGAGGCTAGACAGGGTTTCCCCTCACCAGAGCCGCTGACTCACACACACCTGCAGCCGACTGGCAATCAGCGCCTGCTGATGAGCCCTGGTTTTCACTCTACATGATTTTGTCCGGTACTGAACCTAGCATATGCCCTCAAAACATGACATGTCCAAACTAGTGCACACAGAATCAATTTATGCTTTGAAACTTTCAGTGGCTTTTTCAGCAGGAAACAGGCTAATAAATTATAATAAAGTAACAGTGCCTGGCCCCTGCTAGTGCAGGTCTCTTCAGAGTTTTCTCATGTTTTTCCCTGCTCTTTTGTTTTCAGTGTTTTTGACCTTGATCATCTACCGGCGGCTCCGCTTCCAGTTACCCAGCCTTCAGCACCTCTGCAGCCAACAGCCTTGCCCTGAGTTCCCCTGAGCTCCACACCCCACCAGAGCCATCGTGAGCTCCTCCTCCTCCTCCTCCTCCTCCTCCTCCTCCTCCTCCGGCTACACTACTGCCTGTCTTGTTGTCCGCTTCTGGGTCCTACTACACCTAATAATTGTAACAGATTGGTTATGAAAGGAGCATCCTCACAAGACTCTGTCGTTCACAAGTAAGGATGGGTCCACGTTCACCACTTTATTAAACACATGGTCGTATAGTCCAACTTCAGTCCAACCAGACATTCATTAAACCAGTTATCAGGTAGACCAGGTTCTCTCCCTATTATTGCATTTATTACACTATGACTTTCTTCCATGGTCTAGATCAGTATAGAAAATGAATCAGTGCTGCATTTGTAGAGTATTTCTTTTATTACAATTGGACAAAAGGTTGTGAGTATAGTTGCCTCAGACTGACAGGTAACTTTCAAGAAGAATTTCTGGGTCAACAGCTCCACATAGACCCAAAGTACAAAAAAAAGCTGACTAATGGGATATTATATAAGAAAGTAAAGTCTGTGTTGATATTCACTGTTAACTCAATTAATGTTGTGCAGTGAAAAATGATCTACTAAGGTAGAAAAGTTGCTGTTTTAAACTCATCACCTTCATAGTTCAATCTCTGCTGCCATTCATTACCCCACAATGCCTGATGCTGTAATGAGGATGCCCTATCAGCAGTCTTGTGCCTTCTGTGTTTGATTGTGTTTAATTTCTGGGTGGTAGCTGTGTGTGCCCTGCATTAAATCATCCTCTGTCAAAGGGCCTTCCAGGGGAGATAAGGTTGTAATGTAATATAGTATTCAGCGGAGCTCTGTGAGAAAAATCCATTTATTCAAAAGTGAGCTGCAGCGTCTGTTGTGGCGGCTGTGCATGAACATCATGATGTGCCCATAACACCTTTTGAGCACTTCAATATTTACAAAAAATGACATAACAAGGCTACCTCTGTCATCTCTCCTGATTGACTGGAAAGTTCCATTAGCGCTTTTCATTATCCCTTTCAGTGTTTTCAATTTACTGCTTAATAAATGACAGCAAGTAGCATCGCTCATCACTCTATGTTGGAAGGACCAAACAAGACTGTCAGGACTCTTTATGGTGTACCACAGATGCAAAACATAATAACACTGGACAAAATTGAACGACATAATCTAGAGCATAACAATATTTCTGAGAACAAACCAACACAAAATGCACTTCAACAAAACACTTACATTTTATAAAAAGGAGAGCAATTGGGGACAACAGTTCTTGTACTCAATTCTTTACTTAAACTATCGTCTTTTTTCAGTGATTCAGACTCAGCCCATCTTCACTGGTTCAAATCTTAATCATCTCCAAATTCTACCGGAAAAAAAGACACACGTGCATAAACAAGTTTGAAAAACCCTTTTAATTGAACTTACATGGTTGTATTTTTCTATCTAATAATGAACATGTGTGTAAATTTGTGAGTTTATTTAATGTGCAGATAAGAGCCAACAGCATGAGCAGGTTCTCAGGTTAACTGTGAGGCTTTACAAAGCCGGCTGATTTAAAAAAATAAATAAAAAATTGCGATTGAGAGGAACCTTTGAACTAAAAAATAAGGAATAAACTAAATCGGGCTAAAGTGAGATTTACCTGCTACCCACGTTATTGTGTGTACTGTGAGTGTTTTTTATTATTATTATTATTATTATTAATTGTAAGTAAACTGCCAACTTGTTTATTTTAAGTCTGTGGTCTACTATTTTACTGAGATCAACCACTACTGTTACGGTTGAGATTATATTTTCGGACCCAAATGCAGACAGTGGAGACAGGACTGTGATGACGGGGGTTGCAGGTAGGCAGGCAGGGCCATGTGGAGCCACTGTGCAGGAGCCCAGGTGAACAGAAGGCAGAGGAGAATGGCGCTGGAGATCACATATTGGACACAAAGGATCTAGCGCTGATGTGGTGGAGAGATCAGGTAGATATAGGCTGTGGATGACGAGTTGATCCCTCTCAGGTGTGCCACTCTGCTGCAGCTGCTGCCATGCCCACAGACACACTCACAGAGAGGGAGCAGGTGAGGGAGAAAGGAGGGGGGAGGCAGAACATAGAAAACACAAATAGCACAGCACCGTGACAACTACTTTGGACCTAGAACTTATCCTTGAGCTTATAGTTCTCAGTGATGAAGGTGAAGTGCTACACATCTCTCAGTGTAATGATCTCTCATTTCTTCTGGCCACACAGCTGCTACTTTCCCTGCGTGCAGTCTTTGTTCTGCACATGCTCACTTATAACAGATGGAACACACATCCTCTGTGTGTGTGTGTGTGGTGCGTGCTGAACTGCCAACTACTGCCAGTCCTATCTTCTTACATGGCCTTAATGTAACATAACAATATGTGTTATATATGGGGGGGCACCGGGAGAATGCACCTCTTCACCTGTTGTGCATATTTTCTTCATCTCTGTGACATTTTCTAAAGACACAGACATTTAAACTGTAGTGAAACACTAACATGATGTAGACATGACTGGCTACTGATCATTTCAGGTCTTTTGTTGCAAGAGCCATGTGTGTCGCAGAAAAACTCTAAATCTCTAGATGACGCACCACTGCTCACACCAGCTGCGTGGCCGCTCAAACCTGTTTACATAGTCGCCGAAATGAAAAGCAAGATTATTCCACCATACACAGAGTGCTCATGCAGAATGTGTTCAGCACATAAGAGGCCTACCAGAAACTGGGTTACAAGTTAACATGGCAGTGAAATCAGAGGTCTCCATGAAAAATCTAAAAATGCTAAGTGGATGATCCTCAGTTGCAGGATGTTGATATACTGAGCATTCAGGTCGTACTCCAACCCCCACTGGTGCCCCTGCCATCTTGGATTGCGATCTATCCCATTGGAGATGCATGTGCGATGACCACCTGATTCCCTGCAAAAGTGAGATTGAAAGAGGCAGTCTGCTGTGTCAGCATTATGATTCTAGCCCTGGCATCCAGCCACATGACAAGAAATTGGGTGTGCTGCAGTCTGCACTTTTCTACACTGCTCAAAAAATTAACAACAACCAATTAACACCAAGTCAGTTAAACTTCATGGATATCAATCTGTCCATTTAGGGAGCACAAGTGATGATCAATTCCACCTGCTTTGGTGCAAATGAAAGCAACAACAGGTGCAATGTAGAGGCAAGACAACCCCCAAAAAGGGTTTTGCATGTGGTGGCCACAGACAACTGCTCTCTCCTTATCCTTCCTGACTGAAGCCCCGTTTACACGAAGGGAAAACGCAGATATTTCCAGGCGGTTTGGCCTCTCATTTACACAATAACCCTGTTTTTATCACAGAAAACGATTATTTCTTAAAACTCCGGGCAAAGTGGAGCATTTAGAAAACTCTGGTTATGTGTTGTCGTGTCAGCTGGGAGAAACAGGGTTTTAGGTTCTCACGCTCATTAGGCTATGCGCCAGAAAATGCTTAATGTCATGTGAGCGTTGTTTTGAAAGGAACAGGAAGTCGCTCGTGTTATTCGTTGTTGTTGATTCTGAGGATTCTGATTGGCTTGCATGGCTTTATCCTTCTCCCTACACTGCCGCCCAGAGGTTTGGCAGAGTTATAATGGCGCTCGACGGCGTGTTTATGCGGGTTGATGTAAATGACAACTTCTTTGGAAACGATGTTGTGTGCACGATGTTATTTTTGAAAACGGAGGGGGTGAAATATTCGTTTCTCTAAATACCCTGCTATGTATAAACGTGAACTGACTCTTCTCTAGTTTTGTGTTCTCCTAGTGTCCTTGTTACTACTGGTAGCATGAGGTGGTACCTGCAGCCCAATCAGGTTGTAAAGGTAGTCTAGCTCCTCAAGGATGGCACATCAGCAGTAGTACTGTAGTACTACTGCTGGTTGATACTGGTACTACTGATCCAGTCCGCCAGTCAGCAGTAGTTTTTTTTTAATCAGTTACCAAATATTCTTTACATCTCTGCTTTTTGGAACATTAGTTGCAAACCATCAGGGAGCACACAGAGCAAATGTACCACAACAATCCAAGCTGTTAGAGAAATGTGGAGAGAGGAGTTGGTGGAGGCGCTTTTTCTCAACCTGTTTCCATCTCTTTGGTATATTCACATGCTTTCGATGACCCCTGTGCTTCCCTTTCTTTTTACTTCTCCAATTTACTTTCTCTTCCCCCTTTCTCTCTTTCCCTGTCTCACATGCATTAACACTCTTCTTTTGTCTTCTCCACTGCCCCTCACCTTTCTCTCCTTCTCTTTGCGCTTCTCTCCGGCATATGCTTGTGCACAAATGAGGGATTTACCTAATGCATATTACATCCTATTTCAGCGAACAGGGGAAATTGAGGGTAAGGCTATAGATTTTTTTTCTTCTTGGCATTCAGGCCCTTCCCATGCCGGACTGGTAAATGAAGGGTACTATCCACTCACAGGCTGACACCAAAGCAAGAATCATTCAATACTGACCCGAGTGCTACCAGGGCAGGAGGAAAAATTGCCTTTGAAGGGCTACACTCATTTTGAAGGGGTACTCCTGAACAAAGTGACTTTCACTTCATATTTACAGCATCTGTTGTTAACTTCCTGCACACTGCATACTTTTTATTGACTTTATAAAATGATGGTAAGTTTACTTCATTGAGGAAGAAGGATCTCTGGAATGGGCTTTACCCCAAATAATCTTGGATCAGATGTTAAAACTGAGCTGTCTACAATACAACTTTTCTAATAACCCACTAGTATAGTACAAAAAGCATCTGGACACAACCCATGTAACTAAGATTTCCCAATTCTAGCTGTGGATGTTTATCACATATTGATGATTGATGATCCATGAGGACTCGCTGGGTACAGTCAATTTTTTAAAAGATCTGACTGTTGTTTCACATTAAAAAAAATTGCATGCAATAGAAGAGGGGAGGACACCTCTTCCCCCACAGTGTCCTAGCCTGCATCGAAATGCTCTTCCTCCAGACTGGCAGACACAGCCTTAACAGACTCCATTCACAAGTACAGTGAGGTGTTCACTGTCATGTCATGTGCAAGTGTGGGAGACTTCAGGGCAAATGTAAGTTAATGATAGACAGGCCAAAAGACGACAAAAATAATATACTATAACCTTTAGCTCTACATATTTCTGTATCATGATGTGGTTAAATAGTAATGTGCCTGCAAAGTCTCGAGGTGCGATGAAGTGTGGACATTTGGATGCAAGCCTTACAGTTTGACAGCTATAAAGAAAATCACCAGTTTTCCAGGAAATAAAAACGACAAGTTGTCCAGGCTACAAGCACAAAGTAAAGCTTGTTTATTTTACCGAGAGATGGTTGCTGTATTTCATTGTGCTGTCTGTACTCTGACAGACAAGTGCAGTTGCATTTCTCAGATTGCTGCATGGTCGCACCAGACTGTGACTGACTGCTCAGGTTAAGGCTTAGTCAAAAACAGGATTCCCTAAATATGGACTGTATTCACTTGTTTATTCATGGGCATACTCTCATGTGCATCAGCACCATCAGAGACGAGACACACTCACACCTGCTGTGTGTCTGTCTTTTGTCTCAGGAAAGTTAGCAGCTGCCTGTAGGGAAGGTCTGGTGGATGGTTTGAGGAATGACTTCTTATCGAAAGCTTATTCTCTCTGTATGTCACAGCTCAGATTCAGCTTTCCTCTGATGTGAGATCCTGATGCATTCTGAAACATTTAGCAGTATTAGAAAGATTGCCATGTTAATTCATGGCCACTTGGCTTCTTTTATTGTGAACTGTGAACATTTCTGCAACCATCAGTACAGCTGGTTTCATTAGCTGCCTTTTATTATTCTGTTTTGAGAGATTTGGTGGATGTCTTACTGAACAGTTTGGGAGCTTAGCTTATTGAAACTTATTTAAACAGAATATGATAACACACTGGCAGTACTGCTCAACACATCAAATCATATATGACAGGGAAATTAACCCCTTTTTGTGTAAAACGTTCACAGAACTTATATCATATAATTATATTAATCTTTTGGCAGACATCAGTTTAGCGGTTACTGAACTTGTCCGCTTCTCCAAATACCATTTGCATTTCTTTAATGCTAAAAGGACTGTTGAGGAGCTTTTCATTTTGTTTGGTTGTTTTTTTTTGTTGGATAAATAAGGATTGATTTTTGCAGATGGACACATTTTAGTCATTGGACTAAAGGCTTTTGAAATATGCTTTTGAGTATCAAAGGTGAAGAGCTGCAATATTAATAAAGCCTATATTTATAGTTTAGTTTTTTACATTTGAGATAATAATGTATAGAAAAAATGAAAAGAAAAGAAATCCTAATATGAGTTAGATCAAATTATGTTATAGCCTGATATGTAACATACATACATTATCACTAAACCAGTTACATGTTGCTTTCCACACAGGGTTGATGAATATCAAAAAACTCTTTAATTACAGTTGGTAATTGGTTAAAGTGAGGCAGAAAGCTGTGTGCTCCACACACTCTGATGTTAAGCTCTGTTTTTGCACACAGCCAATTTGTTTGATGCACATGCATAGGTGCCATCTGTTGAGGGTCATTGGGTTCTGTGCGCCCAGTCTCAGAGCATGCAGAGTCTCCTCACAACGTCATCTAGATTTCTTGACCACCAAATGTTTAACCCAAGTTGGCACCAATGTGCACAGAGTTTAATATATAAAATTGGTAATTTGAGAGCTGTGGAAGAACAGATAATTAAAGGTGCGATATGTAAGAATTGGCTTCTTGTTGAGCATTTGCACTGTGCAACTATCCCACGCAATTCTTGTTTGCTTCCTGTTGTTACCACCTGGCTCAAGGATGTCAACAAGAAGGGAGGCCACACACAGACATCTTAAGCAAAAAGTAGTTTATTTAACTCAAACCAAGATAAATGTTAACTAACTAGTGGGATGTGTACAATATGAAAGGTATCAGTGGTGTTAGCAGTGTGTGGATGAGTGAAGACATGGTGTATTGTGTGTTGTCAAGTGCATCAAACCAAACAAAGGGAAACGAGGCTGAGGGCCCTGCTGCAGGCCCAGGTGAGAGAGGCAGTCCTGATATCTCCTCTGGAAGCCCAGCCCAGAAAGACAGGTACAAGCAGAGACCCTCCCAGCTCCACCTACATCTGCAAAGAACAGTCAGAGCATGTCAGACCACCAGGCAGAGTGGGAGGGGTCGTTTTTCTTTACTATGTGTGTATTACAATCCTGAGTGCAATTATCCTTTGCAATTGTCCACCTTGGATATATTTGTATGTAGAAAGTGAATAGTGTATATAGTCTTATTGTGCATGCTATTTTTGCTTTCATTTATCTTGTTTCAATTTTATTATCTTTAACTCAATCTGTAAGCTGCTATAACAACTTAATTTCCCCAGTAAGTGATCAATAAAATCTTATGTTATCTTGTTAGCTCATTTGGCCCTTCAGCTTGCCAGAGAGTTAGCATTTACATTGCTAGCACAGGACCTTTTGAGCGCTGGGAGAAAGAGGTTTTCAGGCAAGGGGCTAGTTGGTTAGCATGCTAACTTCAGTTGATATCTCTACAACACAATACATAGAGGTCTTTGACATAATGTCAAAACAGTTATTTCTTTACATTCTGTTAAGTGTAGTACATTTTTGAATGTTTTAATCAAAAATTCCTCGAGATTATCCCTTTGAGTGTTTGCATTCAGATCACTCATGAGTTGACGTGACAAAGTTATCAGCACTGGAAAGCAGCATGTTTTATTATCTATTCATACTGTTGTGAATTCCCTGCTGGGAGGAGTACACATCACAGCAAGCTGCTTCATGCAGAGACTGACGGACTGTTTGCGCATGTGCAGTGTGTTCGATGAAACTTTCTGTGTAGTTAACTAGTTAAGTTAATCTTCCATCATCAGCGCTCTTCCTTATTCCTTTGTACAACAGTGTGCGTCGGTGATGATGTAAGTTACGTGATGAGTGGATATTGTTTATATTTCGTATATGACGAGAGCTATTAATATTACCAGGGTAATAAGCTTGGTTTTGCTTGTTAGCTTACCATTTAGCATGTCTTAACTGAACCCCATGAAACATGGACAGCCCGACATGTAACTCAGTTAATTACCATACATTTTATTTCCTTCTGTGACTGTTAATTTAGCGGTGTAGCTGTCGTTCATTGAGGCTGCTGTCATATTGATGCTAGCGTGTCAAATTGACCTGATCAGTAGCCGATGGGGCTGTCTCAGTTTAGCCTGGTCACGTGACCTGCTTGTTGCGCCAAGCCATCGTGTTGTTTAATGATCCTACACTGACCCCAACTGGTGATTTGCAGTATGACACGTTATTCATGTCTATTGTAATTCATGTTTTTCTATTATTAATGCCTCTGTATAGTAGGTTAATTATTATTAATATTGTTTTATTATTGTTGTCCTCTGCAGACATCACAAACCACACATACTACAGTGTTCTACGGTGTCCTGTTCATTAGGATAGAGGTCAATAAAGTCATCTAAAGGAGAGAAGTTGCTGCGTCTTCTCTGACCTGAGGATTAGGCCAGTATATATACAGCCAGCGTATCATCACTGAAGCTGTTCCGTTGCACATGCATTCATTGGAAAAGATGGACACATTTATGCTGCTAAAATGTAATAATATCATTGGCTAACTTTATGACATTTTGAAGTTCTACTTTCTGTGAAGATGCAACATAAAATGAAGGTGGTGGCTGCTGTAGAAGAATGAAAAATGATTCGCTCTGTGCAGCGAAACTGTTAAACCGGAGAGACCCAGTCTATTCCGGTTATCAAACCTGACACACCTTTATGGGGCACACACATCAATCCTTTTGTTTCCAATTATTACATTACATTTTACATTAAATCTGGTAAAGGAAAGGTGAAATATTAATTTACAGAGGGACCTTCCCAAAATAGCCTATAGAAGGCTACAGAAAGAGCCTGTTCACCTCTGTTCTGTCCCTCCTGCCTCTGTGGTCACCTGTTGAGAGCATTAAAAATGCAGCAACAGAAGTTAGAGATGATGATCCATGGTTGTCTTCTTAACTTACTGCTTGCAGCCCTGGCTACATGCAAACACAACTGGTAATTGAGCTTGTTATCATCTACGGATACAAATTTCAGAATGTAATTTATGTCATGCACATGTTGTTCCGGTGTCAGACATACATTTCTGTCATCTATCTTTTTTTTCTGCATTTAAGACATGTTTCTGTTTTGGTATTCTAAATTTGTGCTACTGTAAATTAAATACAACGCTGCGGAGACACTGTCTCTATATTTTGAAAGTCGATTTGTGCTTATTATCCAACCATTAACTACAAGCTGAGAGGAGCAGAAAACAGGAAGGTTTCAGCTCCATTTCCCACATTACTTTATACTGCTTACATGGTTCATTATTAGAAGGCGGGTCAGCTCAATTTCTGGGAATTTCTGACGTTATATTACCCTCTTCTCCCATCGACAGACAATGGTGCTGCTCCTGCTATAATTCTGTTGCTTTCTCCCAACACCAAGAAATGATCCGTCTTACATTTAAACGTAGTGAGTGACTCCACAGATATTTTGTTACACGCTCTCCAGCTCCACTAAGTAGCCTAGCAGCTAGTGATGGCTTCTCTCTTTCCTCTTTCTTACTCAGTGGGTCATATGTTCAGCTATTCCTGTGGCCCTTTTAGCATAATGGTACATGTTATAAATGTGGTTTATCAGCTGTGTTGGAGGCGGAGCTTAGTGAATTGGAGACGCAGTTTCCATACCATTGAAATCCAATCATGAGCTGCTGTAGTTAACCAGCCCACAGTAGCTGGTGCAGACCGACCTCGTTTAGCTCCTCCTAGCCGTCCCCCAGCAGTTCCTGAGCATGGAGGCTGGGTGACTGCCAAAAAAGAGGCATAGTATGAAGACAAAGCTCATGGTTCACCACCAACCTGTTCTTGTTTATCACGTCCATGTTCAAGTTTTCCCCACTCAGCAACATACCAGGTACCAATTCTGGTTATTGGCAGCTCTGTAGTCAGAAACGTAAAGTTAGCAGTTTCAAATTTGATTCAACGCTGGTGTCGCTAAGGATAATCGTAAATACAGTTTATTGATTATAATGTTGCAGCAATGACTCCTGTTTACATCTCTCTAAAGCCACTAAATATAGAGTCAGTGTGTACATTTGGTGACACACTAGTGACAAATCTGACCAATGATGACTTGCTAACTGCATGTCGTTATTCAATCACTGGCTGTCGAGGTGGTGTCCAGCAAATAGTGGGCTTTGTAGATAATTGGCAGACTTTTTGGGGAAAACCTGGTCTAATCAGAAGAGATGGCACTCATCCCACTTGGGATGGAGCAGCTCTCTTATCCAGAAATCTGACTTATCAGTGGTCCAAAACCATGACAAGTTCAGACCAGGAGGCAGAGCTGCAGTCCTACACGCCCCTCTGTGCCTTTATAAGATCAGTTACCCACCCAAAACCTCACTGAGACTGTCTGTCCCCCGGCTACTTAAATCAATTAAAAGAAGAGTTTCACATAAAAACCTAATAAATATCAAATCCTTTATCATCCAAAGCTGTTTTATTAAAAATGATTTAATATCAGATCATCATATTGGTTTATTCTGTCTCACTGAAACCTGGCTGTGGACTGAAGAACATGTCAGCCTTAATAAATCCACTCCGCCCAGTCATATTAACACTCACATTCCTCAAGACACTGGCCACGGAGATGGAGTTGCAGCCATATTTCACTCCAGCCTATTAATCAATCCTAAACCGTGACTTGACTATAACTCATTCAAAAACCTTATTCTTTGTCTTTCTCACCCAACCTGGAAAACAATACAACCAATCCTGTTTGTTGTAATTTACTGTGTTCCTGGTCCTTATTCTGAATTGATATCAAGTTTAGTCCTTAAACAGATAAAATAATAATCACTGGTGATTTCAATATTCTTACGGACATTAATAATGATAGTCTTGGTACCTACTATGTCATTATTAAAATCAATTGGCTTCCGTCAGTGTGCACATAAACCCACTCACTGTTTTAATCATACCCTCGACCTTGTTCTGGTATATGGCATTGAAATTAAACATTTAATAGTTTTCCCACATAATTCTCTCTTATTAGACCATTATTTAACAACTTTTGGATTCTTATTACTGGACTACACGCCACAAGGCAAATATTTGTATTCCACCTGTCTCTCTAATAGTGCTGTAGCTAAGTTTAATGACATTATTCTATCACCTTTAAATTCAGCATCATGTCCCAGTATAATAGAAGACTCTTGTGCTAATCCTAGTCCCTCCCAGATTGATCATCATGTTGATAGTGTTGCAGGCTCTGTGAATGACATTTGACTCTATTGTCCCTCTAAAAAAGAAGACAGTAAAGCAGAAAAGATTACTCCCATGGTACAACCATCAAAGTCACATATTAAAGCAGACATCACAAACATTTTGGCTCCACCAAACGGGAAGAATCTCATTTGGTCTGGCTAGAAAGCTTTAAAACTTGTAAGAAAGTCCTCCGTAATGCCAGAGCATTGTATTAGTCACCTTCTGACCTCATATGATACCAATTTAGCCTCGAACACAGAGTTTTTAGGAATAGCTGTAAAACCAGATATACAGTGGCAAGTATGTGAACCTTTTGGAATTTCATTGTTTTCTGAATAAATTTGATCATAAAATGTGATCTGATCTTCATGTAAGTCAAGGGTATTGAAGGGCTGTACTGTATCGAAAGTACTGGAAAAGTAAAAAAAAAAACAACATGACCCTGACAGTGTGTCCAGTGTTCTCCAGGTTTGAAAGTGTTCTGTGCAGTAGGTACATGACTGCGCCATCCACCCCAATTCCGGGATGGTAAGCAAACTGATAGGGGTCCAGCATCATGCTCATCTGGGTATGGATGTGCCTGAGAATATTCCTCTCAATGGTCTTCCTCAGGTGAGAAGTTAAGGCGACAGGGCAGAAGTGGCCAGACTCATGTTGTGCAGACTATGGAACTGGGACCACACAAGAAGTCTTCCACAGGACAGGGGCTCTCTCTCCAGAGTAAGGCTCAGGTTGACTCATAACGGCAAAAAATAATTGAGAATATTTGCCCAGTCCTGGTCTCCACTGTCTTTCTCTCGCCCTCCACCTTTTCCATGACCAGATATTTTCTTCAGTCCTCTCCAGACATCCCTGGTGTTGTTCTATTCCAGCTGCTGCCCAGGTTTCCTCTTGTAGCTGTTTTTCCCCTTCCGAATTTCCTGCCTGAGCTCCTTCTGTACTCTCCTCAGTTCCTCTTTGTCCCTGATCTGAAAACCCTCTTCTTTTCATCCGGTAGGGTTTTGATCCCAGAGTTTATCAAGGGTTTGTTTTTGGGAAAACACTTTACCTTCCCTGAAGGCACAGTGTTCTTCACACAGAATGCAGTCTGTCAGGCCGTTGATGTCCTCCCCATGTGGGCTGCAGAGTGCTTCCCAGTCTGTGGTGTCAAAGCAGTCCCTCAGCCTTTCACTGGCCTCCTCAGACCAAACCTTCACTGACTTTTAATTTTTATTCACCACAGGTATGTAGTCAGGTAGCAGATGGACCAGGTTGTGCTCTGAGCGACCAAGCGGTGGGAGGGGAGAATATATATGCCTCCTTCAAGTTTGCATACAGTAAATCCAAGGTTTTATTGTCCCTGGTTTGACATTTCACATACTGGGTGAAGGAAGGGAGAGTAAAGGACAGGGGAGGATGGTTAAAGTCCCCAGAGATGAGGAGGAGGGACTGGGGGTGCTGAGTCTGTAGTTTAGGAACAGCAGTGTGGAGGAGCTCACAGGCTGTGGCAGCATCGGCCGAGGGAGGGATGTAAACAGCTGTCACGATTACATGTGAAAAGTCGGAAGATAGTATGGCGGAATGCTAACAGCTAGAAGCTCAATGTCTCTGGTGCAGCGCTGCTCTTTAACACTGATGTGTTCAGGGTTGCACCATCACTTGTTAACAAACACAGCTATGCCCCCTCCTTTCCTCTTACCGCAATCCTCTGCTCTCCTGTCCACCCTTATGATTTGAAGTCTTCCAGGGTCACCAGTGAGTCAGGAGAAAGTCCATTCAGCCACATCTCTGTGAAGCACATGAGGCTACACTCATGATACTCCCTCTGCAGCCAGGTCAGCGTCATTAGTTCTTCGATCTTATTAGGGAGAGATCTGAAGTTTCCCATGATGAGAGACGGTACACATGTTTTATATTGTCTTCACTCTAGCTCTGCAGCCTCTTTTCCTCCTCCGTATCGCCACAGGGATCTCCGGTTTCTCCGCTTGGAGAAGTCACGTCTGGCGCAGAGCCAGTAGCTGATGCGAGTGTAAACAATGGAGCCGTGGCTGAATGGCTCTCCAGCTGAAGTTTTTAAAAGTCCAATAAATAAATCTGCATAATAGAGATTTCTGGAAATTTTTACAGATTAGGGACTGCCTGTCTAAGGTAGCCCCCAGAGACTCTGCCCTACCTACCCAATCTCCTATCTCCTCTAAATTGATATTATTAAGTAAGGCGCCTCACCTGGTGGGTAATATTTATAATTACTTTATCAGTGAGTTTAAAGGTACCACAGCGGGCTTAAAAGCAGTGTGGGAAGGAGACCTGGGAACGATATATGACGATGAAGAGTGGAATGGACTGGTTGAGGATATGCTGAAACCAATGAGAGATGCCAGATCTAAACTTATTCAGTTCAAAATTTTCAATAGAATATACTGGACCCCATTGAGGATGAATAGGCTTGGACTAGTTCAGTCCAATCTTTGTTGGCGTTGTAAAACTGATAAAGGTGATCTTCTTCATATGTTCTTCCAGTGTCCTTGTTTAACTGTCTACTGGCAGAGAGTCATGGGGAAGATTAGGGATTGTCTCGGCATAAATATCAATTTTACCCCTGTGTTATGCCTCCTGAACAGTCTTAAGGGTAATGAGAGAATAAGTGGGGGAAAAGCCCAATGGCTAAAGGTAGCACTTACTACTGCGAAAAGAGTCATACTGAGGCACTGGGCTGGAGGGAATAGCCCATCTTACTCTGAATGGTTCAACGCTTTAGCAGAAACAGCCTCATATGAACGACTGATATATAAAATGAATGACAAAATGGACCTGTATACAGAAATATGGGATCCATTTCTAAATGAAATGAGGGATTGATAACCTAGGACCAAGTTGGATATTTAGTTAATTTAGTATACGACTTCTGAGTGGGTTTTGTTTGACTGGCGGTCGGGGTGGGGGCGGGGGGTACTGGTTTGCTTGTTTGTCTCGTATTATTGTTGTTATTTGTAAGTTTTGTTTTGTTTATTTTGTTCTATAAAACAATTCTGAGTTATATGAAGTGTACATGCGTCACACATGGATATATGTAGGTGTTGAGGGTTTGTGTCTAACTGTCAGATTTGTTTCTGTCACTTCAATAAAAAGTAAAATGTCAAAAGTCCAATAAATAGCAGTATGCAGACTGCTAGCGTTACAAACTGACCATCCATGGTTCCTCTCTTGCAAGGTGGGTCAGTGCAGCAGAAACAGAAAATAAAGACATAATCTAACACACTAAAAACACTAGAAAGACAAAGTAAAAGACGGAGCTGCTGTAACTGGCTGCCGATCTTGCGGCGCCATCATTCTCTGACATGACATAATCTTATAACAATCCACTCTCCACTCATGCGCTCATTATCCAAGAGCATGGTGTCAGAGCCATTATACTATGGTGGGATAAGTCCCACCCACTTAAAATAATTAGTTTCACTCCCCTCCCAACTTTACCATGTAGATAATGCGTCAGTCGATTCACTTGGCACTTGAGCGCTCCTTCAGTGCTAATTAAATCCATTCTGCTTTCTTTGTTACAATTAATAGGTAAAGATGGACCCAAAAGTGGACAACAAGGTAGGGAGTAGTGTAGCAAGGAAATTTATTGATACTTCACAGGGAGTATGCAGGTATGAGTAGTCCCAGGCTCTGGCTGGAGAATCTGCTGGAGAGGAGGAGAAGAGTAAGCTCACAGTGGTGCTGGTGGCTAGCGTAGAATGTGGAACTCAGGGGAACTCAGTGCAAAGCTGTTGGCTGCAGAGGTGCTGAAGGCTTGGTAACTAGAAAGTGGAGCCACTGGTAGATGAACAAGGTCAAAACACTAAAGGCAAAAGAGCAAAAAACCAAGTTAGAACTCTTAAAAAAAGTCAACAGAGAAAAACATGAGTGAAGACCAGGGGCTGTATTCACAAAGGATCTTAGGGCTAAAAGTAGCTCCTAACTGGCGAATTTAGGAGAAACTCCTAAAAATAATGGGCGTGTCAGTCTTAAATTTAGGACTCCTAATTTTTTTCACTAAGAGCAATTCACAAAGTATTTTAGGCCTAAAAGTAGCACCTAAGTCTAGGAGAGCTTAAAAGTCCTCGAGAGGACTCCTAACTCAGTAAGACCTATTCACAAAGAATCGGAAAATGGCTGCGAGACGAAATGTTTTGGAGACAATGGAAGAATGTGGATTAATCAAGAGATATAGGCTAAAACGTGAGGGTATAAAACTTGTTGTGGAATTAGTGCGGGATGCAATAACAATATAAATAGAAATAAATGAATTAATAAATAATTGCGCCATCTAAAGATGAGGACGTGTTCGTCAATAGAAAGAAAGTACATTCCATCAACACGCAGATTGTTTTTGATGCAACTTTTAACATTCTTGATGTTGTTGCAAAGTGGCCTGGGTCTACCCATGATTCGCATATTTTAATGGAGAGCGGTCTGAGGCAGCTTTTTGAGAGGCACCATGTACCAGCTGGGTGTCACTTGCTGGGTGACAGTGGCTCCCTGCAAGACGTGGCTCCTGACACCCTATCTGAATCCACAACCGGGAGCACAGTTAAAGTAGAACATGTAAGTGATTAGCCTATGCAGATTACGCTTAGTCCTATGCGTAAAAAACATCGTATTGTCGTCTTTTATTTGTTGAATCCATATTTATTATTGTTTACTGTTTTCCTCCATATATGTTAGAGCACACAAAAATACACTAAATGTTGTGGAGAGAGGAATTGGGCAGATGAAACGTCGATTTCATGTCCTGCACGGCGAAATACGCCTCAGCCCAGAGAGGGCAAGTACAGTGATCACTGTATGCGTGGTCTGCACAAACTTGTCAAGCTGCGTGAGTTCGGTAAAGTTGGAAATATATTCACAGATTCAAACTTCACGGATCAATAACTCATAAGCGAAACATTATTAAAACACAAACGACGACTCTTAACTACCGTAGTAAGGTAGACAACGAGCTACAACCATATTTTCATCCAAACGAGCGCTCCTCCGGGCTGGACACATAACACTGGTCTCTGTGGTCAGCCGTCTGTGAGACGAGGGCGCAGGGACCGTCTGAGACCAGTGTTATGTGTCCAGCCCGGAGGATCGCTCGTTTGGATGAAAATACGGTTGTAGCTCGTTGTGTTTTAATAATGTTTCGCTTATGAGTTATTGATCCGTGAAGTTCGACTCTGTGAATATATTTCCAACTTTACCGAACTTCATGCGTGTATTCTGCTAACTGCACCGTCCATAACTACTTGATAGGAACTCATTTCTAGCCTAGGCTATTTCCTTGTTTTTCGGTGATTTCGTGGGCTCGTTTGTGGGATGCTGCGGATGAGTTTCACCGAGACCGCCTCGCTCTGAACAACCAATCACCGTACTGACCGCTTCTAAAGTCGTGCACGAGAATCGACGTAATCCATAGCAACGGCGCGTCACTCTTAGTTCACTCTTAGTGATTTATCCTTAGTATGAGTAGGTCTCAGCGGCTTTGTGAATAACTTTTAAGAAAAAACTCCTACGTAAAATGTTTTAGCGCGAGTTAGGAGCACTCCTAGCGGTAAGATAAAATGCTTTGTGAATACGGCCCCAGGGCTTTTCAGCAGGTACTGATTGCCAATCTGCTGCAGGTGTGTGTGTGTGTGTGTGTGTGTGTGTGTGTGTGTGTGTGTGTCAGCAGCTCCACTGAGGGGAAACATCTGAAAGCACATCTGAAAGCACAACAATCACAGAAACAAAAACACCACAGCACAAATCCACCACAGAAGATCACTTACTATGACATTCTTATTGGGAAAATAATCAAATCATTTAAATATCATACAGCTATTCATTGCAACCTTGCACCCAGGCAGACTGACACACAGCTGGCACACAGATACACATAAGCTTGCTTATGCTAACTAGTCATCGATGCCTGAAGGCAGCTGAGTTAAGGTTGGTGTGTCGGTCTGATGGTGTTATGTCCCACAAAGCAATGTTACGTGACCAAACAACAGTAACGTAGTAACTGGTAGTGTCTTTAATAATAATAATAATGCATTTTATTTAAAGGCGCCTTTCAAAGCACTCAAGGACACCGCACATAACAACAGTAGCAACAGTACAACAGTACAACAACAGTGCAACAAATCACGAAACATTTAGTGCAAATGAAGATAATAAATAAGAAATAAATAAGAAGATGCCATTACATAGTGCCAGGAGCTAGGCACAGAGTTCAAACTCTGTGGTCCTCACTATTACAGGAAGTCAACCGGGCTGGATTAGGCAGGGTAGAGCTTCCAGGGTTAGAGTTGTGCAAAAGAAAGCAATAGAGAATAAACAAGAGTGTGGTTGTATGATTAGTCTGATACAGAGTAAGCCACTCATATTTAGCAACTTGTATGAGGAAAGAAATACTGCAGTTATACATGGAGAAGTTTCACCTGTCCTACCGACTCGTCACATTTCTGCCCAAAAAACTGCGTCTGTCCATGGCAAGAAACTCCTTCCACTATTGTGTTGTTGTAGTTACTGACTTGATAAAAATCACCGCAACGGTCAGCCCTCCCAACCGAGACTTCAGTGAACTTTGCCCCAGAAAACAGCCTCCCTCCCCGTGAGTGAGAGAGTCAGACACAACCTGTTTACTAATGGTGATTATGTAACTATCTGTGTAACTGTGACTTCCCAAACATTCACTCCATACATTGCCTGGCCCACTGCCTTGAATTGGCTGTCCATGACTCTCTCATAGAGGTTGCTGGATGTAACTACTTAGAGTTTTTCATCTCCAAGCTATATGCTCTGTATCACCAGTCCGCAAAGAATGCGTGATTGCTTGAGGAAGCGGCTGCAGATCTCAATATGCAAATTTTGAGAATTGGGCAGATATTCACCATCAGGTGGGTGGCGAATAGTTTTAATACTGTAAAAGCAGTCGGGAATAACTACCCTGCATTAGCGCGCCACTTCAAGACAGCAAGCGAGGATACATCTCGCAACGACACCGAGAGGAAGAAATTCCTCGGGCTACACAAACATCTCACACACTCCAGGTTTTTAATGGATCTGGCTTGCATGAAAGACATACTCTGTGAGCTGCAGGGTTTCTCATTGAAACTTCAGCGGAGAGACATGTCACTAGTGGATGCCACTCGCTTCAGCAGACTACTGATGTACTGACAGCCATGAAAGAGAGTGGCGGTAAATCCACACTGAAGGCTTAACAGCGCACATCCCTGGGCCTGTTTGAAGATGTTCAACTTGTTGAGGGCAGGGAGAAAATCAACTGGCGTCAGTTTTATCAGTCTGTGATTGACAGCCTTAAAAGGCGAATGCCAGAATCAGACCTTGTCCACATGTTAAAACCCCTGGATAAGCACTTCTGGCCACAGGACCGCAACGCATTGATCCTGTATGGAGAAAATGAAGTACGGACACTGGCTAAAAAGCTTGGCGAGTCAGCTAGAGAGGCAGTGGATGAGTTCCGTGACTGGAAGTTACAAGATAAAGCATCAGGCAAAACATTGGAAAAGTACAGCAAGCAGGACATATCTCCCCACCTCATCAGAGTGTGAGAGGGGGTTTTCTGCGATCAATGACACTGACAGTAAGACCCGCAATAGACTGCGTGAAAACAGCCTCTCATCGCTCCTTTCTGTGGATATTAATGGACCCCCTTTGGAGAGATTCGACCCAGCACCCTTCATCACATCCTGGATTAAATCAGGTCATCGCCTGTCCACATCATGGGCTTCTGGACCAACAGCACAGGAAGCTGATCCCAGGCCTGTGTGGTCGCTTCTGTTTTAAGGCAAGGACTAATCTGTATTAACTATATTATTAATTGTTAGCACTGTGTTGTATATGATGTTGCTGAGGATTGGATCTCTTGTAGGCAGCCTGGCCGATTTTTTAAAATTATGATGGTCATGCGTGTGTGGTGTCATTGATTGGTTTATTGATGACTTGATTCCTTGTAGCCAGACTGGCATGTTTTGGTTTTGATTTAGATTTTATTCAGATTTGATGCGTGTGTGGAGGTTGGATGTAATATGTGCTTATATGTGCTGACACAAGGCAAGCAGGCGTACAGGCTTGTAATAATGGATGTGTTTTGAGTAAGTCCTTGCTCTGAGGCACGCGCAAGCGTCTCCCCCCCACCCCAATATAAGTGAGCCCCCCCGAAAGCTGCAGTTTTCGCACACTGCCAACAGATGACCTGTCCCATGAAAATCTTGTTATTATTTCCCTACGGTATGTTCAGTGGTTCATAGGTGTTAATGGCATTGTTTTTTTCTAGCGATTGGCTTGTTAGTTTCCCACAGGTAAACACACCGCCTGGCTGTCGCAGCTGCAGTGTCTTTGTGCTCTAGGTGAAGCAGAGGTGAGTGGTGGAGCAGTGGCATGACAGCCAGCCCTGCAGACAGCCGGCCTGCTCACTCCACCTAACGAGCCTAGCGCCACTCTTGCAGTGAAAAGCTGCTCCAGAGAATGCGTGAAGCGGTCGAAGTGTTACTACAGCTTCAACACCAGTGCAAACAGACATGACCAGAGCATCTGTCTAAGCTAACAGTTTGAGTCAAGCATTGAGAACAAAACCAACAAAGCTAACCAATCAGAGGCGGAGTAGGGTGGGTCTTATGAGAATGAGTCTGTCTTCTTGAGCAGTGTGATTGCAACCTCTGCTGTTCAGACAATACAGTGACAAGGATTAATAGTAGAATGCATTCATACTTTTTTCCTCTGTCAGATCCATGAACTTTACGAACAAAATAGCCAAACATTTTTTTTAAATCACGGAATAACATCTCTACCACCCACACTTTAAATGCTTCCTACGCACATGGACAAGAGAATGGTGGTAGCAACATCTTTTCATTCAGACTTCCTGAAAGATGAGAAACACAATACTCCACCTTGTCTCACCTTGCTTGAAGTGCTTTTTGCTGTGTTATCTTTAGCTGCTTTTTCAGTTTTCTCTCCTGTGACAGAACGCACCAACATAACTACATTTCCACTGGTTGTCAAATAAATCAGTCACACCTTCAGTGAAATCTTTCACTACCAAATCCAAGGTGAACGCAAAACATGGATAATGAGTCCAGCCTGCTTTGCACACTACTGAGACGATGCTGGAATCATTCCTTTGTGTGCTACCTTTTCTACAGCTACTCCAGTGATGTTCGAGTCAAATGTTATTTTCTCTAGTCTGTACACATCTTGTCAGCAGGGCCTTTCACAGGATGTTAGAAATACTGGTCGGTTGACCTTGCCCTGCTAGGGGGATGCAGGGCATGCCCCTTTGCAAAACAAAGTGTAAAAATAGGCATTTTAATGCAATTTTTAATTTTCTTTAAAGTAAAGAATGATGGTGCTAACACATGGAGTTCGATGCCAAGCAGCTTGGCATTGAACAGTGTAGTCACCCTTTTTGCACTGTTTTTGTTCTAATTTCTATTTAAAGAAGATGCATGGATGGACAGTCCTGGATTCTGTGCACAGCATGGAACATATTAGATTAGATTAGATTCAACTTTATTGCCATTGTGCACAGTACAAGTACAGAGACAACGAAATGCATTTAGCGTCTAACCAGAAGTGCAAAAAAAGCAGTAAAGTGCAAAGTGTGTTCAGTATAAATAGTGCAGCAAGACAGATATAGTATGTACAGTATATAAGTGTTATTAGTGTCACTGGGGGAAGGAGTGTGTGTGTATTGGGGGGAGGGTTTAGGGCAGTTCTTGGGTCGATTGGTTGTCACCAGGGTGTGGAGTTACCTGTAGCGCCTCCCGGAGGAGAGAGGGGTGAGCAGTCTGTGGTTGGGGTGAGAACAGTCCTTGACGATGCTATGCGCCTTTTGCAGACATCGTTTGCTTTGGAGAGCCTTGATGGAGGGGAGTGAGGGACCGGTGTTGCGTTGGCCAGTTTTCACCACCCTCTGCAGTGCTTTCCGGTCGGAGATAGAGCAATTGCCATACCATATTGTGACACAGTTGGTAAGGATGCTCTCAATGGTGCAGCGGTAGAAGTTCACAAGAATCTGAGGAGACAGATGGACCTTCTTTAGTCCCCTCAGGAAGAAGAGATGCTGGTGAGGTGTTGAGGGTCCAAGAGAGGTCCTCGAAGATGTGGACACCCAGAAACTCGACTCATCGTTGTTGCTGATGAGACCAATCACTGTTGTGTTTTCTGCGAACTTGACAATGGTGTTTGAACCATGTGCAGGTGTGCAGTCGTAGGTGAAGAGGGAGTAAAGGAGGGGGCTCAGTACGCATCCTTGTGGAACGCCAGTGCTCAGGGTGAGGGTTGAGGAGGTGTGGTTATCTAACCTAACAGACTGGGCTGTTGGTAAGGAAGTCCAGAATCAAGTTGCAGAGGGAGGTATTGATGCCGAGGTCACTGAGTTTGGTGATCAGATTGGAGGGGATGGTCGTGTTGAATGCTGAACTGAAGTCGATGAACAGCATTCTCATGTAGGTGTTACCGTTGTTGATATGGGAGAGGGCAGAGTGAAGCACCGTAGAGATAGCATCTTCTGTACTCCTGTTCTGGTGGTAGGCGAATTGGTAGGGGTCCAGTGTGGGTGGTAAACTGGTTTTGAGGTGAGCCACGACCAGCCTCTTGAAGCACTTTGTGATGATGGGGGTGAGTGCAACTGGGCAGAAGTCATTAAGGCTCACTGCAGTGGAGTGTTTTGGCACCAGCATGATGGAGGTGGTTTTGAAGCATGTGGGGACAGCTGCTTGGGCTAGTGTCAGGTTGAATATGTCAGTCCAGACCTCAGTCAGCTGCACAGCACGGGCCCTGAGGATGCGTCCAGGGACACCATCAGGACCAGCAGCTTTCCGTGCATTAACCCTGCTCAGTGCCGCACGCATGTCGGTGGAAGAGAGTGTGAGGGGCTGGTGGTCTGCAGGGAGCACAGCCTTGATGGCCACCTACTTGTTGTCTCTGTCAAAGCGGCCATAGAAGTGGTTAAGCTCATCAGGTAAGGAGGGGTCGCTGGATGGAGTGGGGGTGTTGGTTGGTTTGTAGCCTGTGATGGCCTGGATGCTTTGCCACATGCGTCGGGGGTCAGAGTTGCTCTTGAAGTGCTCCATGATCCTTAGCTTGTGGCTGTGCTTGGCCTTTTTGATGCCCTTCTTCAGGTTAGCCCTGGATGAGCTATAGGCCTGAGCATAGCCTGATCTGAAGGCGGTGTAACATGCTTTCAGCAGGAGTCGGACCTCTCTGTTCATCCATGGCTTCTGATAAGGGAATGTGGTGATCCGTTTGAGGGTGGTAACACTGTTGATGTTGGAGTTTATACAGTCCAGAACGGAGGAGGCATATAAGTCAATGTCTGTGTGGGAGTCGAGGATGGTCTGAGTGGCAAACATATTCCAGTCAGTGTTTTCAAAACGCTTCTGAAGTGCAGAGTCTGTTCCCTCTGGCCAAACTTTGACATATTCTGCAATGGACAATGAAACAAAACAAATCATCTCCATGGTCAACATTGACAAGCAGGAGACCCTGAGGAACTCCATTGCCATGGAGAAAGAGGGCTTCATGCGCACCTTTGAGACACTACGTAAAGAGCTGAACCTCAACGAAATCTGCATAGATGCCCAAGCCCAAATATCAGCCCTCTTCAATAAGTGGATTTATGTAAGTGCTGTAAGACTGCAGATAACTATGAAGAGTTATTTGTAAGCATCACTGAAATGTATCTTGTCATCACACTCACCTGTGATCTTTGCTCACTTGGTTTGATTTCTTGCGGCCTTCAGAACTCACAATACATTATGTGACTTTTTCCTCAGAACATGCTTGGGCCCTTGGTGTCTGTCATCATGGCCTTTTGGTGAAGAGCAGAGTGGCACATTAGAGACTCACTGAAATTATTCTTGATGTACGTTGGCTGAAAGTATTCACAAGTATTCGTGTTTATAGTAGGTTTTTTAGTAGGTATTTCCGGTGCTGCTATGCCATGACTTGTATTACCAGAATGAATAGCAACTGTATGTTTTTTGCACTGCGTTCACAGGTCAACTGCAGAACTGGAGTCATTCCACAATCACATACTCATGTATGCCAGCAAGCACTTCAGCCCTGATCAAATAGTATGAGACATTTTTAAGTTGTTTTGTATATATAACGGGAACAAAATGTATGATTTAGTGAATTAGTCACTATTTACTGATTTAGTCACTTTATGTGGAAATGCAGTCTGCTCAGCAATGCAAAGTAATATGAAAGTTTCACTAAGCTGGAACTCCTTTCTCTTATGCCAGGTACTCCAAGGTATATAACAAAAAATCCAGAAAGTGGAGTTTGTACACACTAAAGGTGGACAAGGAAGTGTAAAGAAAAGGCATTTATCATTCTCAAGACTTTATTCAAACATGCATAATGCAAAACAAGGAGTAATTACAGAACAATAAATAAATACAATATTTTATTTTCTTACTATGGGTCAAAAAGGGAAAACTAAATGTGCACTGTATGTATGTCCATCCAGTGTGCAATGCTAGCAGTTACAGTGTTATTACAGGTCAGACCCTGCTTGGAATGAAACCCTTATACTGTCCATGTGGATCAGGGTAACATTCACGAATCTTCCACACACAGCAACTGTATATAACGACTCTGACCCTGCCCCAGTGCCCCATATTGCCACACAACAAACAGTCTGCATGCTGCTTTTGAACGTATTGCTATCATTAGCTGTATTATGTGACTGCTGGTAGTACTGCACACTGTTCACTGTCATTGTCTACTTTGTCTAGTTGTCCGCATAAATAAGTGATATATTTAATTGAACCATACTGCGCATGGTTTACTGTCTACTGACAGTTACTGCACAATCCACACTGTGGATTGCCAGCTTTTTAGTTTTGTTATCAGCAGTTAACACTTGTCTGATTGTTAAATCATAGGTGTGATTTTATACACTGATTATTACTAGGAAGCAGAGGATACCGACAGTCAAGGACATCCATTTCAGATAAGTCCAATGCAGACAGATCCAGCTCAGAGAGACACTGCTCATGGAAATCCAGGATAATTGTAACAGGTGTGATTTTAATACACTAAGGTGTAAGCAGAGTAAGATAAAGCTATACATAATAGTGAGAAAAAGGATTCCCTGGTAAGAAATGGCACTTTAATAGAAATGGCTTATTCTTGTATCACAGAAAATGAATGTTTACATGAAACAAAGAATTGTATCTGATTGTATCGTACCAAAACTAACCGAAATCAAATCAAATCGTTCCATAATAAAAAGTCCCTGAATCGTATTGTAGCCCATGTGTCTAGATATGTGTCGAATCATCTTATAAGGGAGAGATGCACAGCCCTGATCCTTTGTGAGTTGCCCTCCAAAATTTGCAGTTTAGGGGCTTTCATATTTCTGTCTGGACCAAGCTAAGTCATTGTAGAGGTGGGACTCTCTTGGCACCTCACGATTTGATTACAATTCAAAACGATTATCAATGCATCTTGATGCATCTTTTTTTCTATACAGGATTTATTTTTTTCCTCACTGTGTGACTACTAAAGCAAAGTATTTGTAATGATCCATACTGAATTTACTTCCGATATCTTTTAATAATACAAAAAAATGGAGGAGATTGGCAAGTCAATTGGAAGGTTACATTTGCTAGCAAATATCTCAGCTTTGCAAAGAACCAACAGGAAAAGAAAAGTGTGCCTGTAGCAGCATACATGTAGTGAATTAATACAGCTTTAGCATATTCTTGCTCTCTTTTAACATAAAAAAATAATAGACTTCTAACCAACATCCTCCTGTTATGTGCAATATGCTCATGCTGAAATCACAAACAGCTTTCATTTAAAAATATAGAATTCTGTAGCAGCAGCTCTCATACAAAAATAATGTTTGCGGTCTTCAGCATATTCTGAATAACTAACAACATAAAAAGCTGCCCTTATTAAGGCAAGGCAAGGCAAGGCAAGTTTATTTGTATAGCACAATTCATACACAAGGCAACTCAAAGTGCTTTACAGAATCATAAGAAGACATTAAAAATTGCATATAAAAAAAAAACATTTAAAACAAGTTAGAATACATCAAGAAACAAAACATTAAACAACTTAAGAGAAAAGGAAGTAGGCTAAAATAGAAAAGGTTTAAAAGATACAAGACTAAAAAATAAAAATCACAGTGCAGTTAAAAGCTTTAAAATGGCTTCAGTGAAAAGCAGCAGCAAACAGAAAGGTCTTCAGTCTTGATTTAAAAGAGGTGAGAGTTGGAGCAGACCTGCAGTTTTCAGGAAGTTTATTCCAGATACGTGGCGCATAATAACTGAACGCTGCTTCTCCATGTTTAGTTCTGACTTTAGGGACTAAAAGCAGACCTGTACCTGAAGACCTCAGAGGTCTGGATGGTTCATAACTTGGCAGCAGATTAGAAATATATCTTGGCCCGAAACCGTTCAGTGCTTTATAAACCAATAGCAGGATTTTGAAATCTATTCTTTGACAGACAGGAAGCCAGTGTAACGATCTAAGAACCGGAGTGATGTGATCTACTTTTTTGGTTCTTGTCAGGACTCGAGCAGCAGCGTTCTGAATCAGCTGCAGCTGTCTGATGGATTTTTTAGAGAGTCCTGTAAAGACACCGTTACAGTAGTCGAGTCTGCTGAAGATAAATGCATGGACAAGTTTTTCCAAATCCTGTTGAGACATAAGTCCTTTTATCCTGGATATATTCTTAAGGTGATAGTAGGCTGACTTTGTAATCATCTTGATGTGACTGCTGAAATTCAGGTCTGAGTCCATGATTACTCCGAGATTTCTGGCTTGGTTTGTAGTTTTCAACGTTACAGACTGAAGCTGAGCCGAGACTTTTAGTCGTTCTTCCTTGGCTCCAAAAACAATTATTTCAGTCTTATCTTTGTTTAACTGAAGAAAACTCTGACACATCCAATCGTTGATTTGTTCAATGCATCTACTCAGCGTTTGTATGGGATTATAGTCCCCTGGTGATATGGTTATATAAATTTGTGTGTCATCTGCATAACTATGGTAACATATTTTGTTGTTTTCCATTATCTGAGCTAGAGGAAGCATGTAAATGTTGAATAGTAGAGGCCCCAGAATGGAGCCCTGGGGTACTCCGCTTGTCATTTTCATCCGCTCAGATGTGTAATTACTAGGGGTGTAACGATACATGTATTTGTATTGAACAGCTTTGGTACAGGACGTTCGGTTCGGTACAGGGCTGTGCACGGGTGAGTTCCCGGAACAGAAGTTGCGTGTGTTTATTTTCCGCCTGCAGCTACACGTGCAGCCCGTTTACGTCATGGCTAACGCTAGCGAGATACCAGCAGAGCTTAAAGACCCTCACTTGTCGCTAAAGTCTCCTGCTTGGGAACACTTCGGCTTCCTAGTTAAATAATGCGACGGAGAAAGACAAGTAGATAAAACGAGGGCAGTGTGCCGACATTGGTCAGCTGAGATCGGGTATGTTTCCGGTGTGACAGTTTGACTCGGTGTTAATTTTAACTGGTGAGGGTCCCAGGTGTGCTGGAGGTGTGGTCTGAGAATCCCGTCTCCAGAGGGGTCCTCGGCCATGTCCGCTAACCAGTAAAAACATTCCGATCACCCTGCTCATCGATCCAAGTCATGTATATGTATATTCATTTTGACGTGGCTTGAACACTACTATTTTACACGGAGATGTCGGGGTCTGCGACCTGCAAACCACTGTTCGACGAGCGCTACACAGCACACAGTGACAGTGTAGGTGACTGTGCTGATGCCTGTCCAAAAAACGCGACTGTCAATAAATCGTCCAAAAGTGCATGTTGTCGTCCTTATATCTTCTTAATGAAAGCCTGTACTCACAAATAACTCATGGGTGGAGTCAATGTGGACAAGTTAATCTTTCTGGCAAAAATTATGAAGGTTGAGTAAAACTGAACAGGGCTACATGCTGGAACTGTTAGTGCTGCACTTTACTTGTGGAAAAGTTTTGTTAAAAGCCTTTAACAAGCTGTGAGGAATTTATTTTTTATAGTGTTTCATATATTTTTTGTTTGAGAATATTTTATTTATTGGAAAGCTTATTTTATATATTTTGTTTATTTGAGAATAATTTATTTAACTTATTATCAGGCAGCACTTTATGTTTGCATTTTGTTCCCATACTGTACCGAAAATTAACCGAACCGTGACCTCAAAACCGAGGTACGTATCGAACCGTGATTTTTGTGTATCGTTACACCCCTAGTAATTACCAATAGAAACAAAGTAATCTCTATCATTTAGATAGGATTTAAACCAATTTAGTGCTGTACCAGAGAGTCCGACCCAGTTTTCTAGTCGGTCCAGTAGTATATTGTGGTCGACCGTGTCAAACGCAGCACTGAGATCCAGTAATACTAAGACTGAAATTTTTCCACTGTCTGTGTTTAAATGAATGTCATTGAGGACCTTGATGAGAGCAGTCTCAGTGCTGTGATGTGTTCGAAATCCTGATTGGAAAACATCAAAACAGCCATTTATTATTAAATTGTTCAGCTGTTGAAAAACAGCTTTTTCAATGATTTTACTCAAAATTGGGAGGTTTGATATGGGCCTATAATTATTCATTACTGATGTGTCTAGATTTTTCTTCTTCAGGAGTGGTTTAATGACTGCAGTCTTCATGGCTTTGGGGAAGACACCTGATAGAAGAGACATGTTGACAATCTGTAGCAGATCTGGAGTCATGCAGTCTGAAACCTTTTTGAAGAACCCTGCTGGTAAAATATCAAGGCAGCAGGAGGAAGATTTCAAATGTTGTATTATGTGTTGCAGGTTTTTGTCATTGATTGGATCAAATTGCGTCATGGTATGAGAGTTGGTTTTAGGTAGACACATGGACAACACACCTCCTGTACCAGGTATGGTGGCACTGACCGCTTGTCTAATTTTCAGAATTTTGGCAGTGAAGAAGGATGCAAATTCATTACAGGCCCTGGTGGATTGAAGTTCAGAGGCTACTGGCACGGGAGGGTTTGTTAGCCTGTCGACAGTAGCAAACAAGGCACGTGCATTGTTATTGTTTTTAGTGATAATGTCTGAGAAGAAGGACTGCCTTGACTTTTTCAGTTCTAAATTAAAAATGTAAAGTCTCTCTTTATAAATGTCAAAATGAACCTGGAGATTTGTTTTTCGCCACCTGCGCTCAGCTTTTCGACATTCCTTTTTTTCCATTTTGACCAGCGTGGCATTTCTCCAAGGAGATTTTTTCTTACCAGAGACCACTTTTACTTTAGTGGGTGCAATGGCATCAATAACATTTGTAATTTTAGAACTGAAATTATGTACAAGGTCATTGACAGAGAACCTGGAGAGGGGGGGTGTGGAAGAGAAATGTTTTCATTGAAACACTGGAAGTTTTGGACACTCATCTTTGAAATCATTAAATTGAAACCATCAAAAATTCATTGAAACATTGGAAGTTTTGGACAATAAATAATAAAGAGTCCTAGACTTCTCACTCGACCAAAAAACAAACAGAACATTTTGCTGTATACCACAATCAAAAACAGCTTTCATAGAAAAAAGATCTTAGGCACTTAAACATCTGCAGAAAGGAAAGTCAAAATGTTGTGTCACATGTTCTATATGGCTGCACTGATACACTCGGTGGAGGACAGTACACTACACCTACTTAAGACTCAGGGTTTACCTGCAGATCTGTTTACGGCACATTGATGTCACAGCTAAACAATACAGAAAGCAGCTCTCATACAAAAAATATGAAATAGGCCACATTGAAATTATACCAGTGCATTATTCAATAGCTCAGCCATATTTGCACCCGTGTGGCTCTCATTCACTGCTCTTGTTTGGTGCACTTCAGTGATTCCATGACTTCGGAGTTGGTCTCGTTGTAGAGTGTCAGGATCGCTGTGTCAGTAAAATACCTCAAGATGGGACATTGTATCTCTGCTCCAAAGTGCACAACATAGCTCGAGAGCCCTGGTTCTCAACGACTGAATATGGACGCAAGTCCTTGGCAATTAAAGTTGAAATAGAGTTTGTAATTCACTTCACCCTTTCCGAATTGGGTGGACGCTTTGATGTTGCTTGCTGGATGTTCCTCTGGTTGGTAACAACTACAACCGGGTGTACTATGGTCTCCTGTTTGTCGTGTTTCCAAGATATATTAGCTCAGTTTGACACAACTTGCATATTGTGTGGCTCTTGTCCAGGTCCCGTTTCCCCTCAACTTCAAAAAAGTCAAAATGCTTCCATACACTAACTTTTAATGCAGAGGGTGCCAGTATGATTTCACGTTCACGTCTTTGTTATGTGCATGCCATCATCTGTCCGGGCGCTGCGCTTCCACACTTCTGAGTTCTGCCTTTGGCATTCCGTCAACATTACATTATCAGTTAACATTTAGAAAACAGGATGTGATTGGCATACAACCTGAATTTTTGATGGTTTCAATTTAATGATTTCAAAGATGAGTGTCCAAAACTTCCAATGTTTCAATGAAAATGAAAAGATAATTAATGTACATGAACAGCTGTCATTTTGTGTGGATTAATAAAGTAATTTTCTCACAAAAGACTTAGAAACAACCATTCTGCAGGGCTTCAGCATATTTAATGTAATTTAACACCACCAAAAATGCCCACCAAAGCTGTGTGTAATAAAAAATCGTTCTTTAACACACAGGGAAGTTAAAACCTGTGTGTGTGTGTGTGTGTGTGTGTGTGTGTGTGTGTGTGTGTGTGTGTGTGTGTGTGTGTGTGTGTGTGTGTGTGTGTGTGTGTGTGTGTTGTGAACAGTGGAGGCCAGCAGTCTCCTCAGGGATGCTTTGTGGAAACTTGCCATTCTATCATAAAGTGTTGCTGTGCACCAAGTGGCCCTGCCATATTGTGTTTAATAGTTTCCGCTGAGGGTGCAAATAGCATGTGGGCTCCCATAGGCTATGGCTATCAGTAAAGTAACCTTTGAGTTGTCATGGTTACTGCCCAGCAAGTACTTGAGCCATGACCATAATTAGTGTTATTTGTAATTGGGAATATTAGTCATGGGAACATGACACGCCTATAACAGAAACTTCAACATGAGTTCCTGTCAGATGGAGTCGTGCTTATGTATAATGGAGAATTTCTGAAGAATTCTGAAGAATACTGAAGAATAATGTATTTAAAATTCTATAGAGTATGCCATGTTTAGTGACACATCACAGAAGTGAACCAGTATGCTTTGTGGATTCAGGTTCATTTTCATTGTCCATCTCAACAAGAGGACATTCTTATTACTCAGTAGGATGCCCTTGACCCACCTTCTTGATGCCCAGCAACAGGAAAAAATGACAACCACGTGTTTGTGAAAAAGAAATAAAAATGTATGAGGCTCTCATTGGGCTACCTGGCATCAGTCAAATCTGACAACACATTCAGAACATAATTTTCCCTCAAACTAACCTCAAATGTAAAAACTGTTTAGTGTGACACCTCACTACTGTATCATGCTTGAATTATATTCTGTTAAGAGGCTCTGCAACCAACTGATGCAAGGTTTTTTGGGGCTGATGCCGACAAATTTTAGGGAATAAAAGTTATAATGTTTCTGCTATCAATATCTCATCTGTTATGTTCATATAACACACACACACACACACACACACACACACACACACACACACACATATATACAGTACCTATAAAAGGTATTCAACCACTTGGATTTTTTCCCCTTTTATTGCTTTTATAAATGTAATCATGGTCAATATAATTTGGCCTTTTTGACCAAAAAATGTATATATATAGATATACAGTATAAAAAAAACCTCTTTAATGCCAAAGTGAATGTCACAATTTTGAGAAAAGGTGAGGACCCAAATGCAGAAACACACGGGACACTGGCGGGATTTGAGAAACAAAAGGCGAGCATTAATACTAAAGCTGAAATAACCAAAACCAAGAGCCCAACAAAAACCAAGCACCAAAAAACAAAGTAGCGACACAAAAAACTAAACAAAGTACAAACCAAGAGCAAAGTACATATCAAAAGCAAAGTTCAAACCAGAATGTACAAGAGCCAAGTGGAGACAAAAAGCCAGGAACAAAAACTCCAGAGAAAACAGAACCATCCCACAAAGAAAAATGGGAGCACAAAGACTATACACACACACACACACACACACACACACACACACACACACACACACACACACACACACACACACACACACACACACACACACACACACACACACACACACACACACACACACACACACACACACACACACACACACACACACACACACTACCGAGGGGATGAGGTGCAGGTGGAGTGAGGCATTCACCTTGTTGTTTTTAAACCATGTCTCTGTAGCTTTCGCTGTATGCGTCGGGTCATTGTCCTGCTGGAAAATAAATCTTCTCCCAAGTTGTCTTGCAACTTTTGCAGACTAAATCAGGTTGTCCACCGGGATTCAGTAAAGAGTGCTTCATGGTGTGGATGATGTGTTTGTGGTGATGTGCAGTGTTTGGTGTAAGCCAAATATGTATCATCTAGTCCGATGGCCAAAAAGCTCCCTTTTGGTCTCATCAGACCAAAGAATCTTTTTCCAGTTAACCTTGGAGTGTCCAACACTCCTGTGCCTTTGGGTGAACTCTATTTGAGATTTAATTAGCTTTCTTCATCAGTGGCGAAGAACCCGGGCAACAGTTGTTGTATGCAGAGTCTCTCCCATCTCAGCTGCTAAAGCTTTTAAGTCCTTCAGAGAAGTCATAGATGTCTTGGTGGCCTCCTTCACTAGTCTCCTTATTGCAGGGTCACTCAGTTTGTGAGGACGGCCTGCTCTAGGCAGATTTACACATCTGCCATATTCCTTCCATTTCTTAATGATGGATTTAACTGAACTACAGGGGATGTTCAGTGACTTGGAAATGTTTTTGTATCCATCCCCTGACTTAGACTTGTCAACAACATTTTCACAGAGTTGCTTGGAGTGTCCTTTTGTATTCATGGTGTAATTGTAGCCAGGAATACTGATTAACCAGTGACTGGCCCTTCAGACACAGGTGTCTTTATACTACAATCACTCGGGACATATTCACTGCTCTCAGCTGATCTCAATTTCACCAATTGTGACACTACTAGCACCAATAGACCTTTTTAACAGCAGACATTCTCCCTGTCAAAGCAAGAAAGGACAAGTGTGAGCAATAATATTAACGATGGCTCCAGTCCTTTAAGTGTCCCAGTAAGCCATGTCAGTGAGTGAGCATGCACGATACTGGATTCAATGGAACAAGCTCAACTAAATGGAATAAAGTGACCAGGCAAGGCAGAGGCAGACAGAAAGTAGTATCCAGCATACAGAGTAAGGTGTACTCCTCTTGTTAACAAGCTGTCAGATCAAAGGTAAGCGGGACAAAGGCTCTTTATATCTAAGCCTCAACTCACCTCTGCACTTCCCTCTCTTTGACTTCTCCTTTGCACGCAGCCTGCACTTCATCACACTGTGCACTGTTTGACCGCTCTCAAGACTTGTACTGAATAGAGAAACAGAGAAAGAACAGGTCCCAGTTATTCATCAGGAAGATGATGGCTAAATTCTTCATGACACTTTCAGAAAACTCTATGGCCCGTCCACACAGCAGTGGTTTAGTCTGCAGCTGCTTCATTGAAAAGCTTTTCCATTGATTTTGTTAACACACACACACACACACACACACACACACACACACACACACACACACACAAAAAAAAATTTCCAGGAAAGTGGACTGGTGCAAAGAAAGACAGGTATTGTACAAAGCACAGGGTACTAGTAGAATAGTAGTGAAATCACCAAAGCATTGATTGTGAACTCTTGTTTAACTCGATGAAATTCAATGTAAAACCTTGCAGTTATATGGACCAAAGGTTCCCACTCCTTAAAGGGATATTCTGGTGTAAGTTTAATCCATGGTCTAACACACCTTGGCACAGAGTAAGACTTCCCCTCGAGAGGTCAAGTTTGCTGACCGCTAGCTTAGCTAGTTTTAGCAACCTCAGAAAAGACCGCACGATAACAACACACTGCAGCTTATGTCTCCAACTAGAAACCGCCATCAAAAAGCCACAATTAATGGTGAGAACAGCAGCAAACTTCAGCAACAGTACATGTACAGTCCCAGCACACAGTACGAAGCATCAAACATCTGCTAGCTTTGCTGGATTTGTATTAAAAACACAGCACAACTCACCCTCTCCTCCAGCAGCCTGCCTGTGTGGGGAAGCCCTGACGAGTCGATTACCGAGTGCAGTAGATTCCCGCAGCTCAAGGATGAAAATGTATGATTATTACTCCATGGAATGCTCAGTTCTTATTATCGAGAGCTGACAGGGAAAATAGTAATGGATCCCCTCAACCCCTTGAGTCAGATAAGGCCACCAGCCTCGCCTGTTAACAACAGCTCTCCTCTAAATGATCTGAGCACTTGGTATGGTGCTAGGTTGAATTTTAGGGGCTTTTTGTAAACCCTAAGGGCCTGTTTCAATTTGTTAGACTAGTATAATCTTTAAGAACCTCTAAGATATTTTGCACACTTATCACCTACTTTTTACTTCCATCAAAGAGACAACTGTTGTTCCTCTTTTTTTTTGCAAACTCATTATGAAATCACAACCTTTACCCCACTTCAGCTTGTACATTACTTTTGTCTGATTAATGTCTTCATTGGATTCTGTAACTGTTTCTCATTTTTATAACTTACATTTACACTTATTTTACAATAAGTATTTGTCACAAGAAAGAAAGAAACCATGACATATCACCGTGTGTGTATATATATATATATATATATATATATATATATATATATATATATATATATATATATATATATATATATATATATATTTATTAGGATGGGCGATATGGACTAAAAAATTTATCCCGATAATTTCTGGTATTTATCACGGTAACGATAAAAATGGCGATAAATAAACACCAATTCAGCCTAATCATTTTGACTATAAATCTATCACCAAAATAATAATAAAGGCTACTAAACTACATCAATTAAGTTCAAGCAGTATACCTGTACTGCAAAAATGTTTGTTGTTTTTCATTCGTTCATTTGTTAGGGCTGTCATTTTTTATTCGAAATTTCGTTCGAAAGTGGGGGGAAGTTCTTATTCGAATGTAATGACCTGTTCGAAATCAAAATGTACAGTCTATTAGACCGTTTGAAGTAGTTTGCCTTGTGATCCAGCAGAGGGCGCTCTAAAACTTCACTATCAGCTTGACCTACTGCACGCGCTATTGACCCTTGACCTATCAATTCAGCTAGCGTTAGCTTATGTTGTTTGCTACGAAAATGCGACACAAGCGAGCAAAGCCGTCCTGAGCGGCGAACGACAACAAATCTGACCTCACCTGCTAGTTTGCCACCCACGTGAGGCAGCGGAGATTGAGATTGAAAAAAAAAAAAAAGAGGCAGCGGAGATTGAGGCAACACAGACGAGCGGAGCTGCCGAGCAAAGTCAAGTGTACAACCTCGTCTGTGTGCTGCATGAATGTGATGTTAGACGGACTGTGAAGTTAATAAAATAATGAAAATAATGTCGTGCGGTGTCCAGATAATGGAGGTGGAGCCTTGTTGAGGAACGCGCTCCTCGCTGCCCGGCGTATCTGCTCCGCCTTCCGCCATTGGTGTCAATATTCCATACGTGTTGGGCTGCGAGTGTGTCGCGCGCTTACATACGGGAATTTATCGTTTTTTATCGTGGGATGACATATTCTCACCGTGGGGAATGTTTTTGACGATATATCGTAAACGATAACATATCGCACATTCCATATATATATATATATATATATATATATATATATATATATATATATATATATATATATATATATATATATATATATCACTTAGTTAGAAGTAGGTACCTTTTACTTGCCGATTCATTCTGTTGCATGGCACTTCATACAAACAAATTGATTTCAAGCATGCCCCAGCCTTAACACAGCCCACGCAATGTTCACAAGCATCCCAGGTGTTAAGCTCACACATGTACCTGATTTCAGTCAAGCTGAGAGTCTGTGGGATGAGATGGAACAAGCAAATTACCAAAATTATCACTAGTATAGAGTAATATTACACAGGTTTGGCATCCTTTTAGGATGCCTCAGTGTTTTCCAACCCCAGGAAATACATTGTGACAAAAGCAAGGTGCTGGCTGCAAGACGCCCTAAATTCAAAATAACAGCTTCTTATTTTCACTATATTGCTTGTCAATTTTCTCTCCAGTGTAATCCCCTGAATAGAAACTCTTAACAGGCACTTGCCACCTTGAAGGATGTAATTAAATGGAGTCAGATCTGAATGCACAGCTATTTAGACTAAATATATCCTGTTTGATGTGTTGGTGGTAGGTGGGTGGAGGTGGGGGGCTGTCAGACCTCCAGAGGACTGACAGTGACAGACATTCAGGTAGAGGGAACTGCCAGCTCCACTCTCAACTCAAAACAGATGTGAGAGGCAGCTTGTTCCTCTTGATTAATGTCCTCTAGCACTTTACTACTGAGGACTTCAAATAGAGGTTTGATGCATATAATAAGCCGCCATTCACCCTCCGGAGTAAAAAAAAGAACTTTAGTGAAGCTACCAGCTGGATGGAGCAAAGCTGCCTCTGAGGCTATCGGCTCAGATTGTCTGTGGTGCTGTGTTTATGATGGCCTTCAGAGAAAAGGGGATTTTTTTTTTTTTTTGATTGAATGGCATGGCTTGTGTGTGCTCGCCCATGGGAATACCTGCTAAAGTGAGGATGTGTGGCTCATTTGACAAATATTCAAGGGTGATGTGATACCAAAACCTATATCACACAGACAGGACCACTACAACAATACTTTCCTCTATATTGACCAGTGGACACTGTAGCTGTCACAGTCTGCCTCTCAGTCCCTCCCCTCCCCACATTCCCACATCCTCAAACTCATTCATGGCCATTCTCGTCCTGTTCACTAGATGCCTCCTGACCTTTTCTCCTGTCCTAGTCATCTCACTTCCACATCCAGTCAATCCCTCCTGCCCTGCATTAACCCCTTTCCCTTCAGTCCAAGTCTCCTAACTTGACACCCCTGCATTTATTAACCAGGCCTTTTGCTTCCACTTTTATATACCCATTTTGGACCACCTCTGCCTCTGCCAACTGTGTTTGGGGCCTACCCTGTTGCTCAGCTCATATCAGCCATGATGTAACCATCTGGCCAAACACAGACCCAGCAGACCAACTTGGTGAAGTGATTTACACCATTCAGTGCCTTCTGAACACCTGCAACAACACCTCAAGTACTGTGTACAAGGAGGCAGCTCTGACAATGGCACTTTAGTTTCTTCCCAGCTACCTATCCTCCTTGTCTGCTAGCATACAGCCTTATAGTCTCAAGACCCCAGTCTGCTAGTTTCCAGCCCGTATCCCAGCCGGCTGAGCTTCGAGACAGCTTGCTTCCAAGATCCATCCCAGCCAGCAAATCCTCCTTTCTGCTAGCGTCATGCCTGCATCTTAGCTCGCTAGCAACAAACCTGATTCCCAGCCTTCACCCCACCCCTGCTAACCTCTAGCTTTTGGATTTGCCTACTTAGCATCCAGCCTGTATTCCAGTCAGTTAGTCAGTGATCGGAGAGCCACTGTTGCCAACTCCTTAGTAAGGAAAGTAGCTACTGGCTGTCCTAAAAGTCGCTAAATGACATCACCACCTAATTGGCATAATTGGCTATGTGCATGTAATTGTAATGGACGCTGTCGGAGCGAGGAATAACATTGTGGGAGAGACAAAAAGTGAGTAAAAAATGCCCTTAATATGATGAACAAATGAATTTATTTTAGTGCAGTGATTTATTTTAATTAAAGAAATGTTACATTTACAACCCAACCTGGCTTCAGCCAGCGGCGGCTTCACACATGCGCAATTCATTTGCAGTCTGGACACGGAGGGGTGAACATCTCCTGCCCTGGCTGCAGCTGGGAGGGACTGCTGCGTGAGGTCCTTCCACAGTTTTTTTTTTTCAAGAACACTTAATTTTCACTGTTGCTACACTTGTAAAGTGTGAAATCATAGTCATAATGTGTATCATATCACTATCAAGATACTTGGCTTATGTATTGAGATACAATATTTTGTCCATATCCTGCAGCCCTAGCACCACAGCCAGAGAACTATGTATTATGGAAACACATTAGCTGTAAGGACATTCTTGTGACCAGTGGACAGTGGATCGTTTTGTAACTTATGACGCAAGAGACTCTCTCATACCCTCCACCTGCAGAGTATGAGGCTAGCCTACCGTAGGCTACCCTACAAGTTAGTGTAGGTCCACTTTAATATGCAACATAATTCTATACAGTAGCATCTCTGCTCCATCTCTCTGTCAGCTAAGGAAAAACCTTGAAGACCCCTATTATACAACCAAGCTAGTAGCTCTGAGAAACTGCACTTGCATCGGTATTCTGGGCTTAGTGCTTACATCATCGCAATGATAATGTTAACATTCTGATGTTTATGAAATGTCATAGTTTTCCAGGTGTTGGATCAAAAGAAATTAGACCTGACATGCGCTCATTTAAGTCGGAGGATCAGCAAAGTTCATCCTGTGGGAGACATGGATGTGTCAAATTTCATGGCAATACATCCAATAGCGTCAAATTATTAAACTCAAACCACAAATGTCAGTTTCATTGTGGAGGAAAAGTCAGGAGTTCACCAAAATCATTAGGATACACCACAGGGACCATGACTCTCTTTACAAGATTTTATGGAATATTCTGTATGGACAAAAGTGGTGGACCATCATTTCCATCCCTAGAGCTATAATGAAAACTAAAGTCAAACAATAAAGGCCTACCTGCAGCAATATAATACCACTCTTGGTTTTGGAACAACAAACTTTTGTGGTTTCTCCACCTTATGAGGAGCTCTTTTGCTGCCAAAACATCTAGGAGAAATCAGTGACAGAGCTATGATAAATGTACCTTTAATGGGGTTCATATCCAAAACAAGGGTATGAATTTGCATCCAAATGCCCCAGTCCTCCTCAACACCTCCTGTAACTCAGCAGCCTGCCAGCCACCTGTCTCACCATCACTCACACTGTTTATGCTTTCTAACCAGAGGATTGGATTGCATACAAACTATGTCAAACCCTCATAACAATCAGAGAATAAGCACATTAGTGTTATCGAATCCAAAGCAGAAGGGGCATTAGACCTGTTCCTCAGAGCAAACTCTTTTCCTGTCATTATGGCCTTGTGAAAGATCAAGACTCACCCAGACACTCAGTTTCACCCCTCATTAAACCGGTGGTATCCCACAGAGCTCTTTAAGAAGTGCCAAGCTCACTCTGGTTGATGTGAATAGTTGGAAAACTTCAAAACACCATCATCTGCAGAGCTTCCTTGTTTTTAACTTGGTGCCCACACACTGTCCAAGTGGGTTTTGGAAAGTTTTAAGGCAACAAGGTTAAGAGAATTTCTCAGACAGTTCTTCAATGTAAGTTCCATACATTCTTCAGCCAAATACTGAACCTTTACTACACTACATTTGATGTGATAATGTTTGTCACTAGTTACTACAGATTGAATGCTGCATCAGAGCTAAAGAAGCACATTATTATATTCATTTATTTTATCAGGATTGGAAAAAATAATAATTTAAAAAAACACAGAAGTCAGGAAGATTTCAGATTCCGTTTCTTCTGGGTCCCCGAAAGAGCTACATTGTTGGATGAGAGAAAGCATTTCTGTTTCATATTGCTATAGAGCATCACATGTTTTAAACAACTTACACACATAAAAATATACATAAATATGTTTGCTGGGCTCTCTCCATCCATAATGATGTGCAAGATAACTTTTGAATGCACACATAGCATCTCATTTGGTATCGCTGCTAAGGTCCCGTACATATGCACCATCTCATCACGCTCCACAGGGAGGCAAATTGATTACAATGTCTGAGGAAATCAGGACATGTTGATGAGGCAGGGGGTGGAGGATGTTCTGCTATACAGTGTCACCCACCACTATTACCCCCAGGGACACTGACAGGCCTCCCCACCACCATCCACCACACCTTCCCCTTACAACAGTGACAACAGTGATCCATATCAAGCAGTGCTATCAGTGGTGGGGGAGGGGGTGGCAGCAGTTCATTTATCTCCCTGAATCAACTCTAATGAAACAATAATGCATTAACAAGTTCACAGAGGATGGTATGGGGAAAAGAAAAGAGGATGTGACAGAGGATGTTGAGAGGAAGGATGGTCCAATGTTTCCAAAATAAAGTTGATGGTAAACCCATGAGCTGTATGTCAATTTTGGGGCTGCATTCTTCCTAGGCTGCAGATGAATGGCCGCGAAGGATCCACCCATTAGTTCAATCACTGCCTACCCTACCCTGAGATTCATTGCACACTGGTGACGGTTGGATTTGTTTTTTGTGAAAGACAACTATGGTGGACACATGGAGTGAAACAACTTCAGAATACACTTTTAAATGTAAATATGGGGTTTCAAGTCACTTGAACAGCTAACGATACAAATGTTAACAAAACAAGGGACCCCAACACGGTCAAGGTGGATAGGCGGGTGTCATGTGGGAAGACCTGGGAAATGGTAGTACCATAGATGCTAGTGCCCCCCGCCGACAATTCTTTTACAACAGAACTATAACTCTCCATAAATTGTCACTGGTTGTCACACCTATGTGCTACTTACATCCAGCCACAAGTTGAACAGAGTAATACAAGTTCGAGCCAGACAATGAACCAGAAGAGGCAAAGTGTGCAGACTCGCTTGAAAACTACTGCCATGATGGAAGCTAATCCTGCTATCCCAGAAGCAAGCCATTAAAAAACAACACTGAAGACCTCTTTGCAGAAATCGCAAAGGTTGGTGCTACTTTGAATGGAGTGGTGAATGATGTATAGATAATTAAGTCGGATACAACGGAGCTGAAGAACACAGTGAGTGCCTTACAAACACAGCTTGAAGAGGCAGAAAGTCGCATTGCTAATGTGGCGGACATCATCGCCATCATGCAAAAACAACTATCATAAACAAGAGACTGACAAAGCACATGGTAATAACTGGAGCAGAGTTGAGGGCCAGGAAACTGAAAAAGATAAAACAACATAAGGCTAATTGGATTGAGAGGAAGAAAGGAAGCAGGGACTTTAAATAATGATTATATCAAGGAAATACTGTCTGATGGTCTATGGCTAAAGGGGGATGAGTATAAGATTGAGTGGAGTCACATAAGTTGGGGACTGCGATCCAGCCACTGCGTATGATATTGGTGACGTCTTTATGCTACACAGCCCAGCAGACAGTCCTGGTAATGGCGAAGAAAGAGAGGGGAATACAGTGGGAGGACTGCACCCTTTCTATCTACAAAGACATGACCAAGGAGCATTCAGACCAGCAAAGACGATTCTCACCGACAATGAAACTTTTTGGGAGTGTAACAGGTACCTGGTTGCAGCACCCATACACAGCTAAATATGTCCTGAAAAACAGGAGGGGAAGGCGCAACACTTAAGTTCACCAGCAATCAGAAGGCGGGTTACTGGAGCAGCTGGATACAGCTGTTGGACAATGGCAAAATGGGCTAAACAGTTATCTTTGAGCAACTTTTTCAAAAAACACGTCAGACTGAAGAAAATTCGGACCAGGCTGTGCTCAAAGAGGCTGGTCATCATGAGGCGTGCTCAGGGGATGAGGGAAACACATCCTCATCACCATCCCAGGAGACAAGTCATGCTAGCTTTTGTGTTAATGAACCAGCTCCAACCCACAGACCAACACTGGCGGCACCTTTGGATTTATCATCAGCCAGCCAGTAGCCCCATTCACACTGGCGTTTGGATGTGCTTTAGTGCGCCAATTCCCCGCCTCCGTCTCAGTGTGAATCTCTCAGAGGCAGAGGAAATTTCGCTCCAGCGCTGATACGTGATGAAAATAAATCACCGCGATGGTCAGTCCCCCAGACCGAGACTTCAGTGAACTTTCTCCCAGAAAACAGTCTCCGTCCTTGTGATTGACACACTCTAAGAAATGATTCATGGAGTTAGTAGGTACAGCTCAAAATCAACAGCTTTTTCTGTATAAAAAAATAAGTTTGTTATGTTTATACATTATAATGAGTTGATAACTTAATTTAATAAGTTTGTCTAACTGAAAATAAATAAAAAAGTTTTAACTCAATAATGCATGGATTTTCAATGGATATTTCTGCCTCAACTCAACATGTAGGTGTATTCAGTTTGCACAACTTAAAAATCCATGTCCATGTTACTTAATTAGCTGAGTACAAGGCTGAGCGCGAACAGACCATGCGGCATTGCCAGATGGAAGTGGAGGACACGAGTGAGCACAGCACACATCTGCTAACTTTGCGGTTTGGTGAGTAAAAATTGACTCATATTAGTCACAACAGCTAATCAGTAGTCAGTATAAGAAATAGTTTTACACAACACTAGGTGATTTTTCTTGGTCAGCAGTGCTACTGTGTAAGCTAGCAGTAACTCCTAGTAATTTGGTCTAACCGTATTGCTAAGTTTTGTTTTTTAGGTTGGTTTAGTCAGCCATTGCAGCACCAAAATCCATATTGACGACGAGAATATTGAGTTGCTGTTGTTAACAGCGCATGTGTATTTCTCCCTGCCCATTTCGTTGCAGTAATTTGTGTGAATTTTCTTTTGTTTTCCATCTTGAAAAAAAAAACAGTTAAATCAAATTTATTGTTATTAAGTTGCAAGTTGTAGGCATCATAGCTTAGGTCTAACCGTATTGGCTGCTAAGTTTTGTTTTTTAGGTTGCAAATGTTGATTGGCACTGGTTAACTTTGTTTCTTTCAAATTAATTTAAAACTTGTAGTGTTTGAGCAGCAATAGCCTCATGGCTAGGCTGTAGGTTACTGCACTCATTCGGTTTGTTTTAGTCAGCCATTGCATGTTTACATAAAAGAACTATGTGCATGTGAAATGTTCCCTCTACAAACAAACTTAAAACATTTATGCTGATTCTGACCAACCAGGATGGTGATGGGGATATCACAGGCGAAGTGATGAAGATCGTTCCAACAGGTGGCATACCTGCAACCCATGCAAAGATTGTCCTGGAGGGAACCGAGGTCCTAATGGATGACATGGATATTCCCAGAGCCTGTGCCTTGCTAATGGGGCTAATATATGCACTCAACCTCAGCTACCCAAAAGAACTGAAAAGCACTTTCAAAGTCTTTCAAAAGATCTTTCTTGAGCTGGATGACCTCAAAGCAAGCCCCAAGGTAATGATGCTTAAAAATAAGCTGTTGTGCTGAAAAGGAAAGAGGCATCTAAGATGTCCTCTTATTAAAAAAAGAAATGTTGCCATGTTGTTTGGAATGTGTTGATTACTGTGTGCTGTTTAATATTGTATTGTGTATTTAATGTTGAGAGTTTAGACATTTGGGTTGTCCTCAAAGTAAGAGGAAATGTTGCGTTATTTGCAATGTGTTGTTTAAATACTGTATAGTATCTGTACTGTTCAGAGACTGTTTTAGAGTCTAAACTCTAAACTATACAATAGTTCAGAGTCTCAAATTAAGAGGAAGTATTGCATTATTTGCAGTGTGTTGTTTACAGTATGTGTAGTGTTGAAAGTTTAGACATTTATGCTCTCCTCAAATTAAGAGGAAATGTTGCATTACAGTATTTGCAATGTGTTGTTTAATTACTGTACTTAATGTGTAGTGTTGAGAGTTAAGACATGTATGCCATCCTCAAATTTCTGCAAGAGGACATGTTACATTATTTGCAATGTGTATAGGCCTTGTGCATGTAGGTGTACTGTTGAGTTTACACCTAGTTCAAAGCAATGTAGGCTATAACTTAAAATGTCACACCGCGAAAATGTTCACATCTAAGTGAGATGCTGGCTGTTTGAATAAACAGATCATAAAAGTGGAATTTCAATGTGTGATATTTTCTGACTTAGATAAATAAGTTCTTGTACAAAAAAAATTGTGCTGGCTCAACATAAAAAAAATGAGGTAAGAATTTCCATGGACATTTCTGAGTAGAATGAAAGGAAAATAAATAAGTTAGATTAACTAAAAGGAGTAATTTTAAAACAATTAAAATTAAGTTGGTTTAACTTAAATAAACTTGTAGAGGAATAGGCAAATCATGTTCATTGAACTAAAGTAACTGAGTTGGCCTAACTAGAAAAGTCTTGTGGCATGTACTTAATACTAGCTAAGTTGAAATAACTTAAAAATATCCATGGAAATTCTTACCTCAATTTTTTTGCGTTGAGCCAGCACATCATTTGTTAGAGTGCAGAGTCAGACAGCGTCCCGTTTACTGATGGTGATTATTTAATTATGTAATTTGGAGCGAAAAACGTAACTTCGTCACTTTCCCAGGATGTTTGGTGGGTCAGGATCTCAATCACAACACATTATAACAGCATCCATATAATTATAAACTATCCGCGGGTTTAGATTGACAGGGGGGACACCGGGGAAACACCTTGAAATCACACCGACCTCATCATCATGACGTGGACCGTCACGCCTCTTTAGGAGCCGCGGGGCGGTTTTCTGTGTGAATTCACGGCGCCGCTGCAGCGTTAATGTGGCTTCTCCTGTGTGAATGGGGCTTCTGATAGTGCACACTGAACTGTCCAAGGTGCTTAACCCAGAGCAGTGCATGCTCTCTGTCTCCCATGTACAGTAGTGTGAAGATATGTGCTATTAACCTTAGTAAACAGAGAAAAACATGTCTCTCGTCTAGTTGAATAGCAGCAAAACAATAAAGCTTCATCAAATAGCCTAAATAAACTCGATCTCTCTCGTTCTCTCTCTCTTTTTCCCCTTTGGGTCTTAGCAGTGAAATTGAACCGAACAGAGGTCCAGTTGTGGAGTAGCGGTCTCTACTGTGTATTCACTCATAGGTATATTATTCGTACCATAGGCTAATTTACAGTGGCCCGCAGATTTTATTATAGCCTATCATACATTGTTTACATACATCTTATATCAGCTTTAAAAATAATCAGGCCCGTCCTGATTTTCCCAGGCCCACCCATTAGCTACGTTCTGGCTCCACCACTGGTGCCTATAGGTAAAGCTTATGACCAACGGGTGAGCAGGAGCAGTTGTTGTGCTCACCGCCACAGTGTTGTTATCTGTGGCCGCACGCAGTGTGCACCAGATGTGTAAGGTTATGCATGAGGGAATGATGTTCAGCTTCTCAGACATTTTCTTAATGTTGATGTGCCATAAAATAAAAAATAAAGATTGTTCACGAGTCACAAATCTTCGAGTCCAAGTCAAGTCTCAAGTCACTGAATGTGGGACTTAAGTGTAACTAGTTCAATTTGCAAACTCAAGTCGCCATCTCTGATCTACGGGTACAACTATTTCCTACCTGAACTCATTTTTTTAGAGAGTAAAATTACCAACACAAAGAAAAGGCTGGTCTGGATATTTCCATAACAGAAGCTGAAGTAAAAACTGCAATCATAAGTATGAAATCTGGAAGGTCACTTGGTGTAGATGGCTTCGCAGCAGGATTCTACAAGAAATATGTAGATTTGCTATGCCTAGTACTTTTCCAAGAAGCATTTTAATATGGTTTGTTATTTGGGGGAACAAAGGGGAAAAAAAGACATCACCTTAAAAAACCTGATTTAGCAGGTAATAGCCCAAAAGATGTCCCCCTCTAGTCCCTGTGGCCTGCGAGACTGGTGTGCTGTGCAGAAGAAGTGGCAGGAGTTTCAGAGCCAAACCAAAAAATAAAGTGCAAAGGTGAGGCGAGAGAGCAGGGGGCGCACCTGGGGGTACAACCTTCACTCCCGACGAGGAAAAAGTCCTCTCCATCATTGGAAAGACGGCCTCTGAAGGCATTAGTGGGGGCATCGATCTTCTGGGGGACAAGGGGCTCTCAGAAAACAGCGAGGGCGAGGAGGAGGAGGAGCCATCTGGGGGCGGAGCAGCAACCTGCACGTCCCCAGGAGAGGACGACCCCCGCAAAGGAGCCACGATCCCCCGCAACAGATCCACCAGGGAGGGATTGTGGATTGTCTGTGTGCCATCCACGACACCAATCACCCGGGGGATCCCAGACATGGCGTGAAATCCACGGTGGACCTGGCGGACCTCCTGATGTGTCTCCGGGCATGGCGCAGGAGGATCGGTGTCACAGCTGCCACACTCCGTGAAACCGATGCCTTGCTGAGGCCGGTGCCGTCCCCCACCACCTCCAGGAAGCTCCCCACTGCGTAAAAACGCAGCGCGGCCAGGAGCTGCTCCTCCGGGCTGAGGGCAGAGCTGCAGCGGGTTGCCCTCTGGACGTGTGGTGACACGAGCGTGACGAGGCGTTGGATCTCCTCACGGGGAAGCCGGTACTTGGCCTGGACAGCCCGGTCCGACAGCACGTCGAGTGGGGAGAAGTGCTGACGCACAGAAGCATTTATATAAACCGTCTGGCTTCGCGCACGGCGACGCTGTTGGTTAGCAGCGAGAATATGCTGTATTGCAGCCATGGTGTCTCACACGCGTGGACTTCGGCAACGCCTTTATATAGACTAGCAGGTGGAGACTCTCTTGATGAGGTTCCAGCTGAGTTCAGTTACACCTGTCAGTTTCCCTCATATCTGTGAAATACCACAGGGTGGTTGATGGTTTTATAGCTACTGTAAACTCAGATGCAGATGCCAAATGTGTGTGAAAACGTAACGAGTGATAGTAATGATGATTTATTTGATTTATGTAGCTACAGGAACACATGGGCAATTCTTTATTTTTTTATCCTTAATTTTCTTCTTATGCTATTATTTTTCCTGGTCAGTGTTCTGCAGCTATGCGCGCACATTCATCACTACGCATGGTTTTAGTATTCCTTTGAGTGTCCGATATAACTTTCCCTGATGCGGCTGCACTGAGCGTTTGGTCGCTAAGAAGGCTGTTCAGAGTGGGTCAGGGCGATCTTACACTTCCTTCTTAGTGAAAGATCTTCTTAAGCTAAGAACGACTCTGGGAAACACGTCCTTCTTTCAGAGCGCTCTTAAGAGCTTCTTAGGAACGCTCTTAAGAGCGTTCCTAAGAAGCTCTTAAGCGCTAAGAGCGAATCTGGGAAACGCGGCCAATGTCATCTGTGTTAGTGTAATTGTGTGGACTATATTCCTGGCCTAAGTCTTCAGATACATCTGTGCCACTTTCTCAGCAACAAAGCCAGTACAGTGCAGGGGGCTTTTAACTGAGTGACATTAAAAAATGAGCAATATTTAGAAAATCAGTTGTACTGCCATTGAGTTTACAGCAACTGGGATGTGAGAGGGGTTGTGGTTGTGGGGGGGTGGGGTCATGGGGGTAGTGAGACGGCCAAGATGACTCGAGAAACATCAGACCATTATCGTCATGCTTTAATGCAGAGCTTAGCATTCAACACATCATTTTTAGTCTGCCATGGCTTGAGATTCATTTGGAATTCAGTTACAGTTTCATATAACGGCAGCAGCAAGATTAGAGAGGTGAGATTGGAGAAATAAGAGAGAGAAAGAGGGTGAAAAAGCAGAGGCCTTCCAGGCGAGGCAGTGATGCCGGTAATGGCTGTAATTTTTGCCACACACCCAGGCCACATCAGCAGCAGCAGCACATTAGAATAAGGAATCTATGTTTCTTTTGTATTTTCAACCAGAACTGCCCTGAGTTCAGCTCAGAGGTCAGCCATGTCCCTGGAAAGGGAGGGAGAACTCAGCAAAGGGCCAACACACACACACACTCCTTTCAAATGCGCTGTAATCATCTGTTCATTCCTGCTAGCTGAACTGTCTGTAAAAAGTCATGGACAGGTGAGGGACTTTAAAGAAGCTGGTAAACACAAACTGACTTTATGTGCGTTTGCTGAGCTGACTGTAGCAAGCCATTAACTCAGGCTGCAGCCGGACACTCATTTGTCCTCGAACATTTTGTATTGATTGATTTGGGGACAGTGGCTGGTTGGCTAGCTTGTCTTGTTTAAAACGCTGTGAGATTATATTTACTGTTTGTCGACTGTACGCAATGGTATGGTATGGCAATGGTACTTTGAATCTTGCTAGCATAACATTATTATCTGGCTAACTGCTGAGCCGAAGGGTTCAATGAGCAGAGCTGACTAGTTTATCTCCTGTTACTAAGTTGTGTCTTAGGTCCGTCCTGTTAACTGGTGTAGTGAACGTTTCCATTACATAAGGACCTGATGGGATTCTAATGATTGTTTCAGCTATTAGTCAAATTCACAGGTGTTGCCAGTTACTGCTTGTGAAAAACTTTATATTTCAAAATATAAATGTCATCAAAATATGTGCAAATGGTCTGACTGTGTGACCGTTCAGGCATCCACGTCCTTATTCCTGTTGATGGACACCTTGTCGCGCATTATCCCTCACTTATTTGTATAGCACCTTTCAAGACGTATTTACAAAGTGTTTTACAAGGCTGATCAAACAGAATCCAATAAAAAGACAATTAATAAAAGCATTTATGTTATTACAAGAGGAATATTACATCATAAAACAATAAGGAATTCATCAGGTAACCGCTCTCATCTAACATTGTGTGTTTGCTTCCACTGGCTCTGCTGCGTTGTGTATCTGCTCCGTTGCAGCTCCGGCAGTCTGGATCCTTCCATAGCAGATGCGCAAGGCTTCCATTTCTGCCAGATGCCAGAGCACGACGCAGCAATTCAGCAGAATTCAGCACAGAGCAGACAGGAAGTCAACATACAGTAACATCTGGTTAATTTTCGGAGTAAAACACTGTGTTGACGCCAGCACAAAAATATTAAGACACAAATCCTAGCACTTCTTCAAATCCTTTGGTTGGGAACACTTCCAGCTGTTGTGTTTATAACACAGAACTATAAGTGCGATTCTTGAGAGACAGAAACAACTGGCTCTTAGAGATTCTGTGTAACTGAGAAAAAGAGCCTAGACAACTATTTAACATGCTGATTGAAATTGACATTATCAAAGGTGACAAGATGTATACAGTTAAAGGTGATGCTGGTGGAGAAGTTGTGGTGAGATGTGATTGTGTATGTTGTCATGTTGTCAGGGCCAGTGACTTCAGATTGGACCCTTTTGGGCCCCAAGAGCCTTCCTTTTTTATGGGGGGGGGGGGGTGTTTCAGATATTTATTGCCATCTTTTTCTGTTACAGTCATATGGTCTACTGTAAACAAAGCACAGTAAATGCTGCATCAACAGCAGGCCACAGACCAGGACATCACTTGGACCATTCTGCTTTGCTCCACAAACCTAAAATCATACAGAGTTAAGTGTTGAACTGCCAGAGGTAAAAAAATAAATAAAATGGATGGATTAACAGCTGTGCTGCACTAATGGATGTAAATTAAGCCAATGAGCCAACTTTAGTTACTGTCACGGGGTGAGGGGAATTGAAGGTGTTCCCAAATGCAGACTCAGGGAGACAGGAAAAGGGGCAAACAAAAAGCGAGCTTTATTTAAAACAAAGCTGAACACTACAAAATCCAGGAGCACAAAATGAAACAAGAGTCCCAAAAAACAAAGTAGCAAATAAACAGCTAAACAAAGAGCTAACACAAAGCAGTGGTCAAATCAAAGAAGCAACTAATAATAATAATAATAATAATAATAATAACTTAGATTTATATAGCGCCTTTCAGGACACCCAAGGTCGCTTTACAGAAAAAAATACACATACAACACAGAACATTAAATACAAACAACCAGGATTAACAGTCAACAGTCAAAAGCCTGCCGAAACAGGTGCCTCTTTAACAATGATTTGAAGCTGTCGAAAGATTCTGCTTGCCGCAAATTCAGTGGGAGCGAGTTCCACAGAGTAGGAGCTGCCACACTGAAGGCCAAAGGCCAACTAAGAAATCAGAAACCAGAACAAGACTGGAGACACAAGAGGAAGCACAAGGAACTCGAGGGGGACATCATCCAAACACAGACAGAAGCAACAAACTGACGAGTGTAAGAGGAACAAAGGCTTAAATACACAGAACACACTGATGAGGGGACGAGGTGCAGGTGAGGAGAGACAGGAAGGAAGAGGACAGGTGAGATAACGAGGGGGAAGCACAGAGGAGAAGCGATAGTGGCAGACAGAAAGAGACAAACATGCAACAAGGGGAAAACAGAGGGGGGAGCACAGGAGACACTGAGAGGACACAAGAGGACATGGACATTGGAACATAAGACAAAACAAGACACCACACAAACACTGAATACTGAACCATGACAGTTACATACAAACCCTTTTGTCTGTATAAAGGCAGTGTTCAAACTGTTTTATGAGGAAAGAAAAGCATTCACCATATTGTCAGAGTTTAAAGTGGCTCAATTAGAATAAAACTCCCAGCTCACCTTAAAGTAGAAGTATAACAGCACTTGCATTAAGGCGTACTGAAGTATCACAGTTTGTGAAATGTGTCCTACTATATGTGTTTATTTCATGAGTGCAATATGTGACCTGTGTGGTCAGTTACGGCAGGAAGACACAGGAGACAATACTGGATCTCTGGTTGTCATTTACTCAACAGCTGTCGTTAAACGGAAATACAGCCATACAGCATGAGCTGTGTGTGTCTGTCAGGCTGTGACTCTCCTCTCCATGTTAGAAAGGGCACGCTCAGACACTACAGCTTCAAAATGTCACAATAAAATAATCAATTTGGATGAATAAGATTAAATTACAAAAAAACACAAAAGTTCACATTAAGCACAGAACAAACATGACAAAAACATCCCAAGAAAATAATAAATTAGGTTAAATAATTAGTCAGCATAAATAAATCCAAATTGACAATTAGGAAACCCATGTTTTATTACCTTTCAACATTTAAAACACCTCTCCATACCTGCAGTGGTGAGACAGAAAAACCATGATGCAGCATGAGTTGTGTGTGACTGTCAGATGGAAAGAGCAGGATGAGCGCCGTTAGCTAGGGACCACGACGCCATGCTGAGAGGGCTAACTTGGCATGCTATTGCTAGCATATTATCTCAAAAATGAAACCCACTGAAAGCTCAAATCAGCCAACTGAAATCTCTGCAGGACTCACACAGGACGGATTGGACATTACAGAGAGCAGACCAACGCAGTTTCATCACATTCGAATCACAAATACTCACTTCTATGAACATTTACAGGCTCGTCAGTAACACACGTACCTGCATCCTCACGCTGAACACGTTCACACAAACACAACTCTCAACTCTCAGTGTCACCAGCGCAAATTGCCAGAATCTGACCTGGCTTCCCTTATGGCACATGCCCATATATGGCAGAGTCAGAATAATTTGCTGCAAATTCAACATCAGTGTGATTCTTCCCCCTCTATGCGTCACTGATATTACAGAGCCCGTCTATGAGCCTGCTGTTTAGTAGGCCTACAGTGAGGGAAAATAAGCTTTATTTTTGATTAAAATATGACGATGAGGAGCCCAACGATTGGCCTTCCTTTCCCTCTCAAACTACATTGAAATTGCATCTTTAACAGCCCAATTTTCAAAATTCAAAAAAACATTTGGAGTTGCAGCACAGCACAGTTAAGTTCACAGAGCGAGTCCCACCAGGTGGCGTTAAGCAGAAAGCCATGTTGAGGCTCGGGGGTGTTGTCGGCAGCTGCTGAATGTAACTAATAAAATAACTTGTAATCTAAGTTACTTTTAAAAACAAATAATCAGTAATCAGAATACTTTTTTCAAGGTAACTGAGGCAGCACTGTCTGCGGGCTAAAGCCCCGGATGTTTTGCACTCCTAGCGACGGCCCTGGTGTGAACCAAAGCTTGAAAAACAGCAGAGAAAGGCCCAGAGGTGTTTCTTATTTAAATCCGTGGGTCAGTCTCAACCTTGCACATGACATTGGTGGCCATCTCTTTGAATTAACACACTTCTGAAATACACCTGATGATGTAATAAGTTCGTATTTGTTGGCTGTCAGACTGAGTGTCTATGGCCCTCGTTGTTGGGGAAAGCCCCTAGAGCCAGTTACTGTAGTATCCATCATTTCACTCATTTAGTGCGGTTTCTCCTCATGTTTCTCCTCTGTCTCTTCACCAGAGACATCTGCAGTCTTTTTATCAGACATGTTCTTGATTAGAAGTGGCTATATGAGCAAGAGTGATTTGAAAAAATGCTGCTATATTAGAACAACAGTTATTTCCTTTCACACAGGCGCAGAGCGTACGAGCCAGTTGCCCGTTGGCTTTAGTCTTTTTGGCTGAAACACAGGCGACGTGAGGCGATGCAACAGGCAGCTTTTGTTGCCACATATTCTTTGATGTGGGTTTGGTGCGTCTGGGCCTTTAGATGTCAGCCATCGTCTGTGTAGCCTACGTTAGGGACAGCAGTCACAGCATATACACTGCCACCTGGGCCCAGTATTTCAAAACTTTTAATCTGGATCAGGATAATCCGGATAATGAAATCCTCCTTTTCTCAGTCCTGGATCAAGGTGATCCTGCTGACTTTATCGGAGTATTTCAAAACACTGGCAGGGTGGATCATAGTGATCCCGATCTGGGCGGATACGGATTTCCAAATCTCGTGTCTCCGCCTCCGGATCGAAACATGGCGGACTACCTCACGAAAGGAGCAGCTGGGAGCACGACTTTCACGTCAAAAGTGTAAGTTTACCGTCATCTAATGTGTAGCGGTTTTAAGACCATATGAACGCTAACCAACATATCATGCGAGCCAACTTCTTGAATCGTCACCTAATTAAAATCAGGCTGTAGCGATCTCTAATTGAGCCGCGGCCGCGCTAACAGTAGCTAGCTTGGCTCCGTTGACTTGTGTGTTAAGCAGCTAGCGGGCTCGCGAGGAAGCTGCTTTGTTGATGAATTTTGTGGTCTATGGTTTCACTTAAAAGGGAATTAATCGGACGTACATCATACCGTAACTTTTTAAACTAACACCAACCTGTTCAGAGTTTATTAGCGTTACGTCATTGGCAACACAGCAGACTTTAAAAAACTAGGCTCCATGTGTACAGAGCAGACTGCTGCAGTACTTTGGAAACGTAACGTTACACGGTACGAGTATTAACTATACGGTTCATTCAGAAGCGTCAGGATGCTATAGTGATGCTGGGGATGACATCATGCTTTTGTGTACATAAAGATATACTCATACACCTTCTCTTTCTTCTACTTTCAGAGTCCACTCACAGCCATGGACCACACAGCTATTAAAGACAACCGGTCCGTATGAGTGCTGGAAATCCTTGGAAACGCTTTAATTGTATTGATACATTCAAGGTTTTCAAGTTATTGGATTCTGAATAAAGTGCTTGAAACTGCTTGAAATTGTAATTGCATTAGTTTCATGGTACATAGCTTGGTCAGTGACACAATTAGAAACATTTTTTCATCCTTAATTGTCTCCCTTATATAGAAGGCTCTCACTAAACATAATTATGGTCATTTATAGCAAAATAGCCTCTGATTTGATGAAGTAAAATAATCAGTTTGTACACAAACACTTACTGAAATACATTGCTGCATGTTTTAAAATCACATTCAAGCTATTCAAACAAATTGAACTGGCTAATGAACAAATAAAGCTGACGCTGCTTCAGCAAAAAGAAACAGAACTGAAAATAAAGCTGTTAGAAAAACAGCTCACTTCTGACCTCTGAGCTGGGTTAGGTCCTGTTTTAGTTAGTGGCCACATTATTTGAAATGTCTTTGTTTTGTTGGAGTTAAAGTTGGTTTGGACCCTGCATTCCTGTTGTCTTTCTCTGATGTTTTGGTACATGCAAGTTACAATGTTTGAAACTAGAATTTGAGAAATAGGTCTGTAATTGTTACTCTTATTTACAGCAGTTTCAGAAAGTGAGGTCAAATATTTTACTATGCTTTAAATTTCTTACAATTAGGCTGCTTTAATGTTTAAAGTAAAACACTATCACTTTAGATTAAGTGTAATGAACATCTTGAGTAACAATATCTAGAAGTGGAGCTGAGACTTAATCTAATTGAATTAATCTAAGTCAAATCCACCTCTGAGGTGGGATCCAAATGATCCTGAAATTTTGGTATCAAGTTGATCCAGATATCTGCCTTAGCTTTTGAAATACCCAAATCCAGCCTTTTATCCGGATTCAAGGGAGGATTGGATTACCGGAGCAGAATCTGAATCTTCAGGATCAGGATTATCTGGATCTGTGTTGAAATACCCAGTTTTCAGATCAGATCTAGATTTAATCCAATCCGACCAGGATAATCCTGTCAGATCACTTTTGAAATACTGGGCCCTGGTGACCGTCCCAATGCACAGATCATTTCTGTGTGGTGTTCATATTAGACAACATGGGGTAGGTCTATCAATGGGCCTGCAAGGCTCATCTGTGGAAGGGTTTGGTTTCTGTGGTAATTGTTGCAGTGCTTCATAACTCATTGGGGCATATTAGTTGGGATATGGGATATGAACATGTATCTTGTGTTAGGCTAAACAAAGCCTCTGTTGTACACATTACATTTCTGCAAGATTTTATTTTATGAAAACCCAGATTTGAAGCTCCAATCAGACTACTTTCTCTAGATTGACTTAAAAGAAGAGTAAATTGATTTTGGCTTTTAAATCCTTTGGTCTTTCCCTTTAGCACAGGATCTTCAGTAAGGGGTTCTGAAGTATTTAAAGTAAAAGTATTGACACTACAGACCAAGCCTTGTGTAAACTGTGGTTTCAAAGTCAGTGGCAGCAGGTAAGTGTGTAATCTAATTTCCTGGTTTAATCTGACTGTATCAGTTTTTGGTGAAAACACAGAGCCACTTTATTAGTCCCAGCTGACAGCACGCCTGCCTCTTATATTATCACATACGATTAGCAGAAGCACCATTCTGCCTCTGTGGAACTTGACAGGGGCAAAACAGTAATATTGATGTGCACACCATGTTCAGTTAAATGTGCTTAGAGATCAATAACTTAAGAACATTTGATCTTGTACTATCCACTGGGAGAGAAAAATTAATGAGAGGATCCTCTTAAAAAAGGTCATTTGATAATCAAGCAACCTGTTTAAGGCTTTAGCCAGCAGGCTTGGAGTACTCAGTTGAAGACGGCTGGCTGTCAAATAGTGTGATGACTGCTGCTCTGACAGCTGTGTGACGATGATTAATATCTTTGTGAATTACTCCATTTGATAGAAATTATGGCTGTCAAGTCATTAATTATACTATATATTCCAGTGATAAATATCTAGTTTATACACATGTAGAAAGGCTCAACATGCACTGAATCACAGAACAGCCAGCTTGATCATCCTGAACAGGAAGTTAATAGTCACTGGAAATTTCCACTAAACTCCCAAAGGCTGTAACTGCAGCTGAGTGTGAACCCTTTGTAGGTTAATGTAGGGTTCAGTGAGAGTCGAGCCCAAGTTTCATGCCACATCACAGGCCTTCATCCATTAGTAAAGAGCAGTAGACTGGTGCCGTCAACAGCAGTGAATAATTCATTCACCTTTGCAGTGCTCATAACTTTTAAAAAGGTCAGCATCAGCAGTCCCACTTCAAATGCAGAAACAAGCTTCTGACTTCAATTAGAACCAATCGAAACAATGAAGTGGTGAAAATCAGTCGGAGAGGCTTGTTTCTTCTGATGCTGTTGTCTGTGAGGCATTCAAAGCAGAGGAATAAAAAGCAATGTGTGAATATCATGCAGAGAAATTGGTGAAGACATATTTACAGGAGTTAGATTAAATTCTCCTATATGCCTTTGTTTTATTGCAGGTATTTGCAATTTTATCAATCTGACTTGTCAATCTCATCCCCTTATTCCTCATGTTTTTGCAGAAGCAGGAAATTAACATAGAAGCAATAAATCCACATTGAGTTCAGTGCTAAAGGGGAAGGTCGTCCTCTCTGAGGGATTGGGAAGCCTGACTCAAAAAGTTATTTATTCTATATTTTATGTGATTTTCATGTTATTGTCAACAAATCCCATATACCCAAATCAATCACATCAACTCTCAATACCTTACTTCCCTATTCTGCCTGTGGCACTTGGCTCCAGACCTTTTGGTTCCAATGCAGAGGTAAATCTTATAAATCAGCTCCAAAATATATAGTTTCATTATTATAAAAGGCTATGCAAGGAGACAGGAGGAATTAGCACACATTTCACACTCTGCATGTAGTTGCCATGTTCATGATATTTCAGTCAAAGCATTTGATAAATTCATTCAAATGATAAAATGTGTTTTCTGCTTTTCACAGATGTATGTTAAGTATGTAAATATTTCCAACAGCTAAGATGATGAGGCTTCAACTAGGCACAACCATACTATATATTTACATAATTCTAATAGATTTGGAAATATATCCACACATACAGAATATACTGAGTGGACTATAGTCCCTGGCAGAGGTCTGTGCCATCCAACTGCCCTTCTAGTTTTGGGATCCGCTCATTGTTGGTTTTGGTCTATACATGGAATTTGTTGAAAGGAGTTTGTAGAGTTAGTTTTTCTACCCTCTGCCCCATGCTGTTCTTGCTGATATCTGTGTGAACTTTTTCCTGAAGTGCTCAGCCATGTGAGAAAAAAGAACTGAGAGCATTTGAAGACTCCCTCCGTGTGCCACCCAGTCGTCCTCTGACAACAAGAGGTCATGTCATTATTTCCTCCCTATAGGATGGGAAGCATCCAGACGAGCGCCCTAATCAGAACATGGACTCCCTGGCTCAATATTCCCTGTCAGGGGCAATAATTACTCTACCGTCATCTTAATTAAAACTTGGCCTAGTAATTAAGAGTCATTGTTTACCTTGCAGGGGCAGCATTGATATGCATGTCATCACTCACTATTCCTGGCTGTCATTGCCCTTCCTCTGCTTCAGGCTACGAGCCAGCCACTCTGCTCTTCTTTTATTGATGTCTTTTTTCCTGTCAGAAAGGCACTGTGGGCTTGAGGGGAACCTCCACCATCACCCAATTATCCCATGTTTGCTGATTGTCCCAGAATGGATGGCGGTGGAATGCTTTGATGTCTGGAACACCTTCCCAGGAGGTAAGATAGTGGCGGAAAAGGAGTATAGAGGGAATGAAAGGCAAATAGGGGTCAGGGATACAGATGGAAGGAGGGACAAAGGGAGGGGTGCTGCAGAAAGGTTGAGTACATGTGGAGGATATGAGTGGATGATAGTAGTTGAACTGTTCTCATCAGGCCAGACTGCCTTGATTGGGGGGGCAGTGAGAAATGTTGATTGGTCACCAACTGCTACTGTGTTGTGTGCCATAGGGATGACGTTTTTTTTGTATGCCTACCAGTCTATGATGCCAACCCAGACGTAAGCATCGCCGATTCGCCATGGTTCCATCGGCAAAGCTCTAATGGGAATTCTTTTTCTGGATTGGTGAAGAAAACAAATTCTGTGGCCAACAAATTCTTGATGTCAGTCTACTAACATATGTTCTGTTTAAATGTGAACCTACAATGTAATTGGCATTGTCAATTTTAAATTTTAAACCCACCTCCACCCCCACCAGTTGCATAACTGTATTACCTGATTCCCACTGCTCTATGGGTATCAAAGTGCAAATCTGATGCGCCACCTACTGGCAGGCTGGATTAATACCCATAGTGGGCAACAGAAAACTAAGGCTCAGCAGCTGGTACGTGTCGGGTTGGGAGATAATCCATGTGGTGTTATAGGCTACGTTCATGACATACAGTAAGTAGTAGGGGTGTCACGATTCTCCAAATCCTCGATTCGATTACATTTTTGATTCTAAGGTCACGGTTCGATTCGATTCTCGATTTTTAATGTAACACTAAATTATATCTTAAGTCAATTTGAAACTTAAACAAATTAACCTGCCATCTAGTTTCTCTTTTGTAACTGCAGTCTTCTTCACAGAAGATGACATTCAAGTTCACAACAAAACAGACAAAAAAATAAAACCATAGTCCATAGTCTTCTCTGAACAATTTAGTGTCTTAACAAACTATTTCAGAACAGTTTTACATATACCACACAGATAATTGTTGCAAGAGTGGTGTAGCCCCTTTCAGGAATAGGGCGGTGTGTGAGGTGTGTGCGTAAAATGCGTAAGGTGTAAGTGGGCGAGCGAGAGTGAGGGAGCGTGCGTACGTGCGGGCAGTGAACGAATGAGAGAGGAAGGAGAAGCGAAAGGAGTCGCAGTAGTAGCGACAGCTATAAAGTGTACAATATAGGCTGCAGTTTGGCTGTGAATAAAGGCGACGGCTCCTCCAGATACAGCAAAGCTCCCTGGGATTATTTCCCGACCAGCTTAACACGTGAAAGTGGGTTCACCCCGAAGGGAAACAGAAACTTCAGCCCTGGAGGAAATCATCTCCCCTGTGCTTCCCAACCACGGTCCGGGAGCCGAACAGGAATGGTGTAACACCATGCTATCGTTTGACTGGCTGTAGCTAACAGCTACTGGCTTAGCTAGTAGCTAAGTTAGAGGAGGTTGACTCGCAGCACTTCAACACCTGTGTGGTTTTTTTTCGTCATGGCAAGCCGACCGGACGTGACATGGGGGCGAAGCAGCATCGACGATTCCATTTTTTAATTCGAAGTTCGAGATTGTGACTTAATTTCAGTCGATTTCGAATTAAAATCGAGATCGTGACACCCTTAGTAAGTAGTTCTTGTTTGTTCTTTGTGGAAAGAAGTGGTGGTCAGTGATTGGTAGTTGGGCATGTCTGGCACACATGCGCAGCTCATTTCTATGTCTGACACCCTGCATTGCAGCTGATGGTTGTGTAGCTCTCTCGTTCAGATAGCCTACCGGTATGTGGGTGGTGGTAGATGTGATGGTGGTGGGGCAAAATGTAGGTTTCTTTGTAATCTGTGAAGTAATCTGTGACAATGCAATTTTGTAAACAGCGCTATAAAAAAAAAATCTTGACTGATTGACTGATGTTATATTACTATGCACCATTTTCTTGTGCTTCGGAAAGTCTTGTGTGCCTGCCTGGGTTCCCTGTTTCTCCCTGCTTGATGCCAGCACCCTCAGATTAGCCTCTGTCGGAGGCTCTCACCCCAGGAAGTAAACAGTGGCCGGCGGCACAACCCGAATTTACGGGTAATGGAGTCCCCATCACTAACGTGTGCTGTTTAACCCTCTGAGGTCCAGGGTATAATTGGCTGTTTTTGACTACTTTGGATTTTACCATTATATTTCACCTTAAAAACTGTTTACCTTGCCTTGTTTTTTTTTTTTTTTGCTTACAAGCACTTCCTGTTTGCGGACACTTTCATGAGAAAAGCCCATTTTTACCGTTTCTTCCTGCACCAAACACGCATCTAACAGCAATATTCGTGGATAAGTGTTGGGTACATTTTTTATCATGTGCCCAATGATTATCACAAGTCCCATTTTACTCAGCCTATCAACACAATTTCAAAACTGGTATGTAGTTTGAAGGCTGCACTTTCACACAAGTTGAAATGGAGACTCACTGAGGCTGCATCTTGCTGTTACGTCATCTTACGTTGGTCATGTGATTCAGACGCGCTGGCGAGTCCGTCGACCCCAGAGGGTAAATCCTGTCGGCGGGGGTGGGGGAGGCTCACGGGCCAACAGGACTAACAGTGGGGCTAGCAAGGGTTGAAAGTTGAAACCCGCTTCACAACCGGTACGTAGCCTGCCCTTGCGAGGCTTCCCATGCCGCGGAGCGGGACAGAGACAAACTCCGCAGCAGCTGCCGATGGGACTATGCTACTACTAGCAGTTGCTAGCAGGCATGCTAACAACCAACAAGCCTGTGGCTAAAACTATCTGGAGTGCCCTTGGTATCTAATGTTATGGTAACCGAGAGAAGATGCTACTGACTGAAGCAGGGTTTGAAGTTTGGTGGGACAGTCGAAGCATGCCTAGAACCGGGCCCGGTTCTCATCATCTTTTCTGGTGCAGGTCATTTAGAGAGGCCTGGGCAGAGGACTTGTTAAGAGAACCCTACGCTTACTAGCTACAACCTTAGTGGATGGACCTTGGGTTCTCTATGGTTTGTATCGGAACAATTTACACATACGTTATTAATTCTTGCTTGAAGATGAATAGACATTCTCATGTGACGACAGAGGCCAACGATATTGCTGAGTCGCGCTATTACTGTTCACTGAGGCAGTAACATTTGGAGTGTGAGAGGACACTTTATGGTGGGAACATCAGTGCCAGTGGCGTTCAGGGGGGCACAAGTTTTCTAGGGGACACAGCGTTGATGAGAATGTCATACTGTCTTAGAATCTTCCAGTTCTGTCATGTTTTAGGTGTGTTTCAGTTATTTCCTGTTTTATTTTGAAGTTCTGTCCTGATGTGTCCTGTCGTCTAATGCTTGATTGAATTAAAAATTCTATTACAGACGCCTGTTCATAGGTAAACTGATGTGAAACTTTTCAACAAGAAATTATTGAAACTGGCAGCAAAATATATGCTGTGGATTTTGCTAAAAACATGTATATGATTCAATAAAATGTGTATGAGTATAGTTCTTAGATAAACTGAAACTGCTGTGGCCTTCTATTGTGACTGGTCCAAAGCACACTGCAATTATCAATTATCATGCTGATCAGCATCTTGATATGCCACACTTGTCAGGTGGATGGATTATCCTGGTGCTCATTAATACACATTTTAATAAATTTGTTCTGAGACAAATTAGTCTTTTGTGTGGACAGAAAACATCTTAAATATTTTCCTTGTATCAACTTGTATCTAGACTTGAGCTCACAGGTACCATCCAATTATAAAGATGTGTTGAGGCAACAAGTTCTAGCCGATCAAAGCCCAGTAACGTGACTCGGCTAAACACTCCTGGGAACAAATAAACAATTTGCAACACGTTTTGTGTTCATTTAATCACCTGTGCTCAAACAGACACCGGAACCAACAAAACTTAGTAAGAACCTGATGGGAGTGTCTGCCATGATCCCAGCTGTTGTGATTGCATTGTAATTAATACAGTTTAGGCTGGAGGGAACATCCAGTCCTGGTATTTCCTGGTCACAGGCTCATCTACTAAATGTTCTGGCTTTGTGAGTTAGGTGATATCTGGTCATCACCTTGGCAACAGTCTTAGCTTGCAGCACTCTGGGCACTCTGTGGCTGGAGCGAACTTTAAGCTTCCAGATTTGATGACGGAAGAAGATATTTGGTGTCCAGTAATGGGAACAAACGAAGAGAAATCTGGCACCAGCTCTCGGAGCACAGAATAAGTCTGGCGGTTTGTTCGGGGCCTGGGATGGAGTGAGTGTTTGTGTGAGTTTTCCTCTGCTCTGCTCAGTAACGAGGACATGGCAGCCTCCAAGGGACCAATTTTCTTCAGTTCTGTGGGCCATGTCGTCTCTTTGTGTTTAGTTGAAGAGGATGAGGAGAAAGAGGAAGAGGAGGTGAGATTAGAGTAATTGGTGTACATGTTAACACCAAGACACCTGCCACTATTTTATGTCTGCCACACTGCCTCAAAGATCACTGCTGTTGTGTTACTCCTGTGAGACATTTGTTCACTTAAAGCTGAACAGAAAAGAAGGCTATCTCCAGAGGACGATGAGTTTAAGGATAATAAGAGAAAATCATGTAGTGATTGTATCCAGCTCCCATCATGTGGACTGCTCCATACTTCACATTCCAACATCATCTCCCTCCAAAAACTTTCTGTTTTTCTGCCCTTTGACTCTTCCAGAGTTGCACATCACTCCCGACCCTCACATTGTGGGTGAGCTGCAACAGAGAAGGTCTCATTATGGGAGTCCACCAAGCGAGGGGATGTAACCCCAAGCCAGACAACTCATTCACCCTTTATTTCTGCAGGTGTTTCTGGATGCAGCGGGGAGGAGGGGCGATGTTAGGTGCCGTAGGGGCTTCACAAACAGGATGTGACCAGCAAGTGTGAGAGCTCCATCCTTGTTTCCACATACTGAGGTACAGTGTAGTTACAGCACCCTGCTGACCCTGTGTCAGCTGCCCACTGCACAAAGCACTTCACTTCCAGTAATAAAGAATTGGAATACAATATTCAGTAATCATACTGGAATTACTCAGGCCTGCTGTCAGAACATGAGAGTCTATTTATTTATGGCTAAAATCTTTCAAAAGTAGTCAAAAACACGACTCTGTTGATTATCAAAATTACATTCAATATCAACAATATTGTAGTCATTACTCCACTCCACTCTTAAAAAAGTGTTGTATGTATGTAGTCAAGGTCACCCTTCAGCATGAACTTATAATGATGGAAATCTGTTAAGGAGGAGGCAGTGTCAGACTGAATGTGCAAACAGTGTACAGTTCTCTGTGATATCAGGCAAGAGGTCAAAGAAACAAGACAAAACATCTTCACACAAGATGTTGTGATGACATCCACACTGGAATAAAGAAAATTTGTTCCTGAAACAGTGTATATTGTGATGGTTGAACGTGACAACATGTTTTTCCAACACTAAACTCTTAGGTCGCTTTGATTTTATAAAACCAACCTACAGAGACAAAAATAGAAGAAGGCAAGCCAGGGACAGCGTTCCATTCCTCCTCTTGATGGTGGGCTTGTGGGCAGCACACACCTGCACCTGCTGTTCCTGTGAGCCCACACACTGGTAGAAACTCGATGCACAACATTGGGAGTTGAGTTCCCTCTTCTTCTATCTGTACAGTCTGTCTATTGTGTGCTACAGAATTTAATTGATGTTTATCAAATGATGCAACATACATAATACCTAGCAATAGAGTGTTATTATTTATACAAGCACATAAAGTACAGGACCTGAAACTGGATATTTTAATAAGTGGTGATCACTGGTTTTGCGTGACAATAATATCACCATAAAACGTACGTTGTATCCAACTCAGAATGAGCAGTCCTTGGCTGCAAATACCAAATGAAACTGTTGAAGCACCAGATGGCAAACATGCCAGTGAGTCATGACAAAATAGCAGCAAAAGAATCGTGTCTGATTACAGATAACTGTGAGAATCCCTCCAACCCTGCCAGGTAGCACAACATTTGGAGCCTGTATATAAGCTTTTTTATGACCTCCTTCCCACATCCACTGCTATTCATTTCACAGCTACCTTCATGAGAGTATTGGATACTGCTTGAGGCAACCCAATTGCTTAAACATGACATTATATACAGTTCTTATTAAATAGGGATTTACTCTAGTTGCGTAACCGGACCTAAAACTTTTTGCTTAGTCATCATGCCTTAGATATTACTTATAAACTAGTAGCAGTGAGGTAAAAAAAAAAAAATCATTAATTCAATCTTCATCATTAATTTAATCATCCATGCTCTTTAAATGGTAATTGGAGCTTAAATTAAGAATTTGTGCTATCCACTCAGTCATTAGTGGCTTAGATTTAATAATTTGCGCTCCATAAGATTTCATTTTCCCCATAACATGTTTTGCTTATACGGAATTGACACTGAAATGATTGATGGGGGATAAGGTTTCTTGTGAATACAGTATACAAGGAATATGTAATAGAGTTTTCAACCTGTTCCTGGCCCCCTGCCATGCATGTTTTACATTTTCCCTACTCCCACACACCTGATTCAAATGATCAGCTAGTCATCAAGCTCTGCTGAAGTCTGATAAGACCCATTTATTTGAATCAGTTGTGCTGGAGCAGAGGGGCCGCAAAAGGGAGAACAAGGTTGAAAAATATGGCTGTATAAAATATAGCAAATCATATTTCCAATGCTAATGATGACACATGATTAGCTGAGGACAGGTAAGAATGAAAAAAAAAGTGACAGGGAGAATACTGTCACTGAAAGTGATCAGCAGGCAGCAAACATGATCATCCATTTATTAACATAACAAGCAACAAGATTAATGAGTGATTAGGAGTCCGTTTTAATTCCTACACAGCTGAGTGAGCATGAAAACTCAGTTTACACAGAATGTGGTCAACAGCCAATCAGATCATAGCATTTATTTTCCTCGTCGATGGTTTCCAGTTCTGCATGTTTTTTTTAGCCTTTCTATGGCTTTATTGACAGAACAGGCTCAAGACGCGACAGGAAACAGGATGAGAGAGAGTGACACGCAGCAAACGGCACCCAGGCCGGGATTCGAACCCGGGGCCGCTGCAGCGAGGACAAAGCCTCTGTACATGGGACGCTGCTCTACCAACTGAGCTAATCGGCTCCCCTTCTACATGTTTTTAAAGAAGCTAAGGGCACACACAATTGGTGCAGCACAGATAACACAACAGCTTCCTCCAGTTTGGTAGTTTATTCTGAAATGACTCCACAGTGGCATTTTCAGTCTCCGACAGTAGTTTGCATCTGATAGATGTCGAGCTTAGTCACTGGTTTCAGAGATGGTAACAAGAAGCTTTTGGACAGTAGGCTTGGGGGGATTTTAGATAATTTTGAATATCATGACATTTACCTCCATAAGGCAATATTTTTCACAATATTGGATATTAAACAGTTGTTTGATTCGTCACCTGCAGAGGAACTGCTCTGATTGTATTTTAATTTATTATAGTGTTATGTCTCACCTGGTCGTAGTTTAGATGGAAGGTAACCAGTGACCGACTGGCTGCATTTAAAATATTATACTATTATACTTGTGCTTAGAAATAAACATGTTTACAGCATGGTGCAAAAAGTGGTTCAGTATCTCGCCCAGGGATACTTAGACTTTTGGGATTAAAAAGCGCATCACTGTAGGGCCATCATGTTTAACCTACTGTGGCAGAGGCATGACCGGAGATCATAAACAGAGCAGAACGGGTCAGTACCAGGACATCTTATTTAGCATGAAATCAGCGTAAGTATTTCCTTGACTGAAATATAAAATTATTAGTATTTTAGTATTAGTATTTTCTTAGCCATGTTAGAACCATAGCTCATGCTGTTTGTTGTTCCAGGTAACCCTTAATCCATAACCCATTGGAAGATTGAAAAGTGCAGCATTCAGTTGTTCAGGGTATGAATCAGATCTACTCTGACAGAAAACTGAAAACTTTAGGCCATGTTTAGATCTGCTGACTGGTAGGAGGTCTGTTCTTCCCTATTATCTGCTGTTTCTTCTGACTGCTACTCAGATGGTTCATGATGAGTGATCATGTGGAGCAGTGCCACCTCCAACCAGACACCACAGAGGCAAAAGTATATCTCTCAGGCTCCCCCGACCCTCCCCACCTGGCTCTCTGCCTCCTCCACAACCTCAGAACCAAACCAGCAGGGTGGAAAATTACGTCTTGTCATTTAATTTAAAAAAAAAAAAATCTGTGTTTTCACAGTATTAATCTTTCTGCTTTGCTCCACTTAAGTTGAAAGCTCAGCAAAAAGAAGCAGGCTGTATCTGTATCAGCAATCTGTGGGGACGATTTTGAGGAGGCACAGAAAGATGAATAATGATCAGCTGCCTTTTTTGCCTACATGTTCAGGGTTGTTTTTCAATGGTAACAATAAATTACCTCTACCCAAGGCCTCAAGGTACTTCACTGAAATGCATCATTATTAAGAAAAAAACAATCTAATTAGCTTCCAATGAGTGGACACTGTGCCACTGAGTTCCCATCAGCTGTTTGATTAATGTAAACGCAAGCTTTGTTTAACAAATTACAAATTAATCTGGTCCAACATCACATAAATTGTGTCATTAAGTTTTGAGAGTTGCATTGATTTGTGTATTGTTGGGACTGAGTCAAGTTGAGTACATTGCACATCTAATCTTAATATCTGTTTCCTAAATTTACTAAGTGACTTGTTATAGTCTATTTTGGGACATAATGATGATTGTAGCTTTTGAAAATTTTCACATTCACTTTCATTTTCCAAAAGAATTCAAGTTAGTGCAGTGAGAGCAATGCTGAATGCATTCTGAGCGTCCCATGTGTTTTAAAGTTGGGTTTGAGTTCCATTAAGTGAACTGGTTGGTACGAGAGTCGGAATTGAGTTATGTATAAATTGGGGTCAAAAGAATCACCTGTTGGTCTTGTAGTGGTACTCTAAAATAGGAGCTATAAAATAGTCATCAAACACAAGATAATGTTAAATTAAAGAGTGGTGCCTGAATAATAACATAGTAAACAAAACTAACATTCAAATAACAGGGAACAAAATAGATATACTTACTTACCCAACAGGTGGATTCCCGGTTAGACCTGAAAGAAAGAAAAACAAGTGCAAGTCACAAGAGAGTGATTATTGTTTTGTTCTGTTTATCTTTGGTCATTTTTATATTTTTCTTGTTGCACTTAAAATACATATTTGAAAGAAAGAGAGCAAAGAAAGAATAAATATTTTACACTTATTTTTCAAACATAACTGCTGAGTCCATGTGTCTTGTTTCACCATTGCCGTTGGTAACCCATCCCTCCCGAGCGACCTGGAGCTTCAGATATTCTGGTCCACAGTGAAATTATCAAGTCTTCTCCTACTTACCACAACAAGACAGCTAATGCTAGTTGGTTATTACATATTTGTGCTCAGTATCATAGCGGGTGGTGCTGGTTGTTACATGATGGTTACAGTCACTAATAAGGCAAAGATTTATTGCAGGTATCCAACAGAATGTGAACTTGTGGATGTACTTGTGGGTTTTCGCACTACACTCCCTAACCCCCACCCCAACCTCCGACTTCAAGCCTTGCTGCATAGAGGACACGCCACTTCTGGATATTCTGGACAATGTTGGCCACTGTTTGTGCATGTCTTTCCACAGGACAGTAAATTCCCGGTGCTCCAAACGTGCTCCTGGTTTTGTCAGAAATATCCATCGTAGTCCTTAGACCTCAGTCAGTAGAGGACAGCACAGGTAAAGAAGTGCAGTAAATGCAAAGCACAAGCTAGAGGACATCGCTGATTGTCAGTCATCCTCTTTAGTCTCCTGTAGCCTCATTAAAAGGAATGTGTTTGATCCAGTCAGACACTCCCTATCTAGTGTCTGACAGGATCGATCAATTTGTACGAGCGATGGCAGGCTTATAAAAGACACGTATTTAATGAAAATACAAATAGATGTAGATGAAGGAAGGCATTCACTGAAGTGCGGAACAGGGATCAGGAGGGCTCATGATTTCAACCAGGGAGAGTTGGGAAAAGAGGGTTATACTTATTAACCTTTCTGAAATGACTCATGAGCTGAGTCTTTATTGATGACCTGGGTTATGAAGTCACAATGATTTCTCTAGGAAGCCGGAATAAAAGGTTAAACTATTCACATTAATTGCTCTATGAGGTCGCTTATCGACAGCCCCTTAAGCTTCAGCCAGCACAGTGAGAAGAGCGAAGATAGGAGAAAGCGAGGAGAGGATGAAGGTGGCCAGGCATCTGATGCTGCTGCCAGTTACGAACAAACTGTTTTGTGATAGTGCCAAGCTTTCTAAAGGGCCTATGAATAACTCAGATGGTAGGCGCTGACGACAGCCGTCACAAACCTCGGAGGATTCGGTTTTCCATGAATACAATCACAGGGGGAATTGACATCGGCAAACACAATGCATTTGCACATAAATGTGCAGCTCTTACTGCTGGGGTCCACAGTAAGGCTGCCACTCTGTCTGACTCACTACATTAAACACCACACAACGCTCATGTGTGTTCAGTATGCACAAACTACGCTGGATGACACAGAACACTGGCTACATACTAGGAGCTGGGATATTGAAAGTTGATGCTGAGGTTGTTTCACAGTATCTTTCATCTCTTTAATGTCTAAAGATGAAAAAGAAACTGGAGAGTATTCTGGCCTTTCTCAAACAGGTTTTCTCCTCCTAGCTTCTGCACTGAAAATGATGATGATATTTGTTGGTTGGTCAGCTGTCCAATTTGGGAATTACAACAAAAATGTCATTATACAAACATGTTTTGCGTAAGGACAAAAGTATAATAATACATTAATCTTGAATCATGAATTCATTGAATGAGAGGAAACATCCATGACTACACATCTACTAAACGAGTACTCCACAAATTCAGCATTGGACTCCTGCGACGTATACGCTGGCAGACCCTCAATGGACATTTTAAGAAATAAGCTGTCAAAATGAATGCAGCTGTAAGGATGCTGCCCCCAAGTGGCCAAAAACCTCAAAAAGGCACCTATGCAACTATTGTGAAATTCTCTCTAAATAACTGAGGCTTCTAATCTTTTCTGTGTCCTTAGAAATACAAATCACTTGTTATAATATAAAAGATTTTTCAAAGCAGGCTAATATTGGCTCCATGTATCAATCAAATGCTACTAGAGAGTTAGATTATGAGGCAGAAATAGGGGAGCAGAGGGAGAGAGAGCTATATCTGTACCTGTGATTGAACATGACCTCTGGTGGTATCTACTCATAAAGATAATGGTGATTGAGGTGGGGGAGGCAGGTAGGTGTGTGTGTGTGTGTGTGTGTGTGTGTGTGTGTGTGTGTGTGTGTGTGTGTGTGTGTGTGTGTGTGTGTGTGTGTGTGTGTGTCTGTGTGTGTGTGTGTGTGTGTGTGTGTGTGTGTGTGTGTGTGTGGGAAGCAGTAATTCATATATAGATTTGAGAAAAGCCAAGTACTTGCTAGCCTGTATTGATAGAGGATTTGTGTGGCATTTTCTTTTTCATAATGTCACATTCATTTCAAGTTGTTTTGATTTTTAAGAAAATGAATGATGAAATAACATACCATAACAATGACGTGTTGGGGTTATATTTTATTAAATTAGTGCTTTAATTGATGGTTTTCACCATTAGACGCAGGGATGCAGGAAGCCAGTCACAGCTGGGGGAGCGGAGGGGTCAGGCTGTATAATGATCACATAGTAAATGATGTGTGACATTCATGGTTTTTTGTATGAAGTTGAATTGATAACATGTATCTAATCATTATTTACAAACAATTGACAAACTACAGAAGATGGCGCGCTTGAACACATCGTACTATAGGTCAGCACCACCACGACTACGGTCAACAACTGCAAGGAGATGAAGAGGCAGAGAAATTCCCCAAACTCCCTTTCCAAAGCATTACATTTTGTGAGTTGTTCTTTATAACCTTTTTTAATCACTGTTCTGACAAATTCTTAATTATTTGGGCCTTCTCATAAATTACGAATATGTTATAGTCTTGTTTTATGGGGGTGTTGCAGCCCCATCAACAGCCCTAGTTCCCCCCATCCATGATTGATGATGAACATTTCAGGGTTCCAAATTAAGCAGCCTGATACTGTTTTCGATTTGCAGGTCACATCTTTTTCCTTTCACAGTATAAGCTGTAATTTACTCCTAAAAGGGCTTGTCAGTGAACTACAGTTTGGGATTTCTGTCTCAGCCACCTCTGTTTTTTACCCTATCCCCTCCTTTCGATATGTCAGTGCATCACAATAAATTAAGTTCTCAAAAACTGTTCAGAACCAGACATTGATTTGTGTTTTGGGTTCTCCTTTATAAAACATTGTGTGGGATCCATACTAAAAGTGTACATTCAAGTGTACGAAAATCACGTGCGCCAAAAGATATTCAGATATAGAAAACCTAGCGTACGCCCAACAATGCGCAATTTCCTTTAATGAATATCAAATCAATTTGGAAATGTGTGCACATGGATCCGCCTCATATACCACCCTCTCCACAACCACATTCACCCATAAATGGTCAATGCAAGGTGCCTCATGACTGTTAAAGCCTCAGTATGAGCTGCTGATCGGTGGTTGTGTACAGTGAATTGTGGCCTCAACAAGATAAAGACGAAATAAAACATATTTCTGGCACAGAGAATGAGTGTGTTTGTTGGTGAGGTGGTAGTTACAGAGCACATACTGTAAACCTTTGTTCGCATTGTCCTCAAGCAGTGCCAGGACAGTGACAGTCTGTGCAGTCCATGCCGTTATGCTTTGTGGTGCGGGGCAGGACCCATAGTGGACAGCGAGGCAGAGGTTGAGTGTCGGCGGATTTATTGACAATTCAACAATGGAATACAGAGCAGGATGAATCAAAACTCCAGCTGGAGAGTCCATTGGAGAGGGGAGAGGTGTTGAGAAGAGGTAGCTCTGTGGTGCTGGTGGACCTGGTGACGTGTGGAGGCTCAGGTTGAGCTCGAGGCGAGGGTGCCGGCTGCAGAGGTGCTGAGGGCTGGGCTGCGGGGTGCAGAGCCACTGGTAGCTGGGATAGTTAGTGAACGCTGGAAGAAGCACAAAAGATAATCAGGTTTCCAAGTAACATATAATGCACAGACAAGAGGCTTAGTGAAGCGACTAGCAGGAGCCATATACCACACTGAAGAGGCCAAATCATCTGGCAGCAGGTAGCGTGAAGACCAAGGCTTTTAATCAGGCACTGATTGCCAACCTGCCACAGGTGTGTGTGTGTGTGTGTGTGTGTGTGTGTGTGTGTGTGCGTCAGCAGCTCCGGTGACGTGAAACTCCGCCCAGCCTCTCACTGCACCTCTGCAGGCACAACAGACAGAAACGGTCCACCACAGAGCGTGACAGGCCGTAACACATGCAGCATTACACAAGAGTGGCACCGCAGTGTTTATGTGTGTACAGCAATCACACTGACTGTTTCACTTGCCAAAATGATCACGACAATCAGTGTTATCCTCCACCCTGGATATCATTTGAAAGTGGAAGTTTGATACGTGAACACAATTTATTTATTTATTGAAGTTTAGTTATGTGGACGCAGCCTGTATTATTATTACTTACAAGGAGGATATGAAGTGTAACGATTGTGCGAGAGCTGTCACTGACTTTATGTCTAAACGTCCTTAATTTACACAAGCCACCGTGCTGTCTCCAGTGTGCTCCCTGTGGCACACAGCGTGCTGCTGACAGCACAGTCCATCACTGTGTTCACTGCTGCAATGTTACACACAACAAAGATCTGAGTTAGCTGATATCTTTTACATGTAAAAGGTGTTTATGGAATAGTTATACTTCACTTCAATGTTTAATTTCTACAATCAGCTTCAATTCACCACCTCACCATGAGTGTCGCCAATTCACCTGGCCTCCAAACTGTTGGTATGCATGGGGCAGAGTTTGCTTTCAGGTGCAGACATTCTCCCGTCAGGTTTGTTTTTATAGATCACAAATTTTGCGTGGGAAATTGGCCCCATTTTGTCCATACGCAATGTTTATAAATGAGACCCCTGGTCCGTGGGGGGCAGCACACATAAAGAATGGAAAATGACAAAACAATTTGAACAATCACTGTAGATTATTTTCCTCACACAGGAAATCCTGAGAGATAATCCTGTGAGCAGGGCTGGATTCAGTGGATAGATTACACTGAGCAGACTCTTTAACACAAATTCACTGTCACATGATTATTTAAATGCTAATTAGATTAGTTAGGTATATATTTTAGCTTTTCTATTGATAATTACAGTATATGTCAGATTATATAAACAATAAGGTGGTTATAGGTTATAGGTTATAGGTTAAAGGAAAAGTATAGCCCTATATTATAGGTTTCATTTATGTTCACTCCATCCATTTCATGACACTGAAACAAAGTTTGAGATCAGAGATTTTGTTACATTACATTTTTAGAATATTTCTAAGGTGCAATAGGTAAGAATTTTAGCTCAAAACATTCAAAAATTTAGAAACATTATCAACAAAATTATATACACAATATGTAGTATTGTTCCGGAAAGATATCTACTGAAGTTAGCGTGCTAACCAACTATCCCCGGGCCTTAAAACCTCTTTCTTCAAGCAGTCCAAAGCTCCTGCATTCTAGCAACACGCCCCTGGTAATCCAGTTGGCTGCATGGCTAACGAGCTAAAAGTAGCTACATTCATGGTTACAGTGGACTGTAGTTAGCAGCAGTTAGCAGTTATTCTGGTGATATGCTGCCCCTATTTGCTAGGAGTTTGAATTAAAGGTGGCCAATTCTTACATACTGTACCTTTAGAATAAATGTTTAACATTATTTAATGTCGGCAGTTGACGTTCTTCACCCCTGTGTCTGGGCTGCTGAGTCCTGGGCATGAGGCTAGCATGGACACAGCTATCACTAAGAGCTCTATCTTACAGTCGGCACAAAGCGGCGCACAGCGCAAGTGTCATTGCTACTTTCAGACCGACACAGTTGTCATTTTCACGCCAAGCACCCACATTGTGTAAATAGCAAATGTGCTTGTGCCAACCTGTGCACCCCTTGGTCTTAAAGTGAGGTGTGGTCAGGCGCACTGATGGTGGATTGTTATCCTGAGGCAGCAGAAAGCGACTGCACCATAGACCAACACAAAGCTGGTCTGAAGTCAGAGGCACAGTCTGTTTCCTGCTATGTAAAGGAAGCATTATTCAGACAGTAGGATGTGCCTACACAGGCGGGTTCACACCGTGCATACACTCTGATTTTAGGATTTGAGAGGCTGCTTTCAGTTATTTTAAACATTTCCATGAACACAGTCATGTCACTGTAACAAATATTGTGGCACATTCAATCAGCAAAACTAAAAGCTGTAGTTATAAACTCTCCAAAGGAAACGAGTCAGGACTTTAAATGATCAAAGGAGTTTCTCAGCTCTTCCTCGTGCACAAATGCACATATTAATGTAGAGATACACATATCATTTCTGCTGCTGGAGGATTGATGCAGGTAGTGTCATCAGTATTTTGCTCATTGAGGACATATTTCCCCCCTCTCGTCCCACCTGTTATTGATCAGGATGACAGAGGGACGCACAGCAGCGCTCCTCCTCCTTAAATATAATTATTAATAATCAGTTCAGCACTAGCGTGCTGTGCTTTAGACCATGCGCTATAGACCGTCTAAATAGGGTGCTAAACCTCTTCCCTGTGTAGATTTTCTGGCTGCTTATTCTACATCCATTCTTTGCTCCCATCATTAATGCCCCCTGCTGGTAGTGCACCTTCATACACCGTGTCCTTGTGGCGGCGAGGCGAGCTGTCACACTCACACACTGTCCTCTCATGGACTGACAGGTTGATTACATGCTTTGGCATGAGGCTGGCCTGAATGCAAGAGAACAGTATGTGAGGACACATGAGACCTTCTCAGCAATAACATTCATGGCTCCTGTACTGTGTCTACAGAAGATCTGATACTCTTTAAAGATGGATAGGATGAATATGTTCAAAAATAAGAGACTTTTGTAGTTCTTAAAGAAAAAGACATCAGTAGTAATGTTTGATGATTCAATATCATCCTACATGTAATAAACTCCAAAGATACACATCTTTATTCTAACATATTCATCCAATCAACAGAAGTGAGAGTGTTTACAGCATTCTGTACTTGTCGTTCTCTGTCTCCACCTCGTCTCTGAACAGCAGGGTGAGATAAGGAACAAGCATGTTTTCTTTATTCAAACTCCTGTTTACCAGAGCAATATTGCCTCCTCAGATGTAGTCATTGTGTTTATTCTCCCAAGGACAAGGACCTCGTCTCCTCCTCCTCCCATCTCCTCCTCCTCCTCCTCTCAGGCTCAGGCTGCTGACTTCACAGAGACCGTCTTGTGTTTGCTGTGTACCTTATCTCTGCTTTTGATTGTTAACAAGTAGAGCAGTCAGCGTGCAGGGTGAAACACGTCTTCCTCCTGGGCCTGACCTGCACAACATCATTACACTCAGCTGCGTTCACTATAGTGTTTCTGGCTTATATTAACTGGAGCTACAGTGCTTCCACAGCGTCCGCACTTCTCAAGTTGTGTTAATTCATTATTCATTTATTCTCTTTAAATCACTCTGATTTTCCTTTTCATTTGGTAATTTTTTCTTAACCATTTGCATATTAAATCACCTCAATCACTGATGTCTTTATTTTTGTTTATTAATGAATTCACTAGCTGGTAAGTGTACTCATAGTTTTCATTGTACATCAACCATTTTTTCCCCCAGTCAAAGATCCATTGTGTTTCTTATGGTTTCAGTGACAGATCTAACCTACAGCAAAGTCGGGACAAAGTTTCATGCTTTTGTTACATTGCACACATTTGATTTGGTTAGTTTTGGTGTCACACTGCGACTGTGTGAGCGGACTTAAGAACTTTACATGATACCTACGTCCTGTCGTCATCATCTATACAGTCTATGGCCAGCGTGCGTCCAAGATGTGGAAATATATGGCACATCAGTAAATTCAGTGACAGCATAGGAAATAATCTCTGCTCATTTTTATGACATATAAGATATTTTGCCAAGACAGCTTTATTATAAACATTTATTATTCAAGTTTGGTTTTACCACTGCGCTTTATACATTTAGAGAATCCGTCTTGTGCAGCGTTTTTCTCTCACAGTCACAGAGCTGCGCTGCTCATAAATATCACTTTGCCCCAGCGACTGTGCACAGCCCCGCTCCACAGGCGGTGATTGAAGTGTTGTTCAGAGAGGGGTATGTATGCATGTGTGTACTCAGTTCTGAGGAATAAAAACGTAGAAAACACAATCACAAACAGCAGTGACACTAATAGCTCTTCACTGCATTCTCTCGCCAGATTTGCTCCTGGCACATAAAGAAAATACAACAGATGCCGAAATGTACACTATAGACTGTGAGCTCTGTGTGGAGGTGTAGCACACTCTCTACGGACGTAGCATTAGGGCATGAAATGGTGGAAAGAATTCACAAAATTTGTAAGAGAGCAGGTGGAAAGTCAGAGTTTATCTGTGTGTTTAGCTTTGTAATGCTGTTAAATGAACACTATATATAGCTATTCCAAACAATATGTCCGATATATGTGAAATTAACAACCAAATTGTTGTAAACTCTGGACACAAACTTCCTGCATTTGGTCAGAAAGTCTGAACCTTACAAAATAATGTTTTCACACTAGAAACGAACCAAACCATGGTTCAGTTTGATCCATTCCAGACCGAGACCACCTCTTTGGGTCAAACCAAGGTTGGCAGTTTGTTGTGGACCTTGTTCCTGAGGAGGGTTCACACCTGTTCTTTTGGTTTGGATCAAACGGCAAAGTCTGAATGTCTGGACCAAACGAGGTCGGCGTGCAAACACCCTACTTCATTCTTTCATTTATTTACTTTCCTTTATTACCTGCTGACATCTACATTCATTTAATTCAGTGTTTATTAAGCACACAACACTACAGACAGTAAATATTCACTGACTCATTCAACCAATTAAAAGAGTTATTCATTCCTTCAGCCACTTTTCATCATTTCTAATTCACTTTTGTGACACTATTATATACTATATTTCTGTTACTATTAGGTTCGTCACATTTTCAGTAGATCCACTGCGGTTCAATAGGAAGTCATTCAAGCTTTTATGAGCTGCTGCTGCAGGGCTCAGTGGGGAGTAATGTCAGCACTCCTGCTGGGTGGCGGCCGTGGGCGGGTGATTAGGGTCTAGGCGAGAGACGTCAAATCAAATCAGATCTGAAATGTGGTATTATGCAGCCTTAATGGAGATTAAAAGCTCTCAGCATCAGCACAGCACAGTTCAGCCTTACCTGTCTTCACCTCGCCTGTCTTAACATCTGACCAACAAAAACACTAAAAGCCTCCAACTGCAGCTCCACATCAAGGCTGCACTCTGAAAGAGGGTAATTTTCCCTGTATCAGAGAATGACAAAGGCTTTTAGACCTGGAATGTGAATATGTGCCCCGTGTGTGTGTGTGTGTGTGTGTGTGTGTGTGTGTGTGTGTGTGTGTGTGTGTGTGTGTGTGTGTGTGTGTTTTGTTAGGAAGGTCAATGGGGCTTCTCAGTGATCTGTGAGCTGGGCAGACCCAGCATCTGACACAAAACATCTGCTAGTGCACAAAAGATGGTGAATTTACAACGATGTAAGGAGTGACAGCACTGTGCTGATTTAAACTTCATGGTCCACCCTGTGGACTTGCAGACATGCTGTGACATGTTCACTGTTATCTTCTCAGGCCTAAACACTTAGATGACACCTCTGATTACCTCTATAGCATATACTTCTACATATACAGGTTATTATAATTATTTTTGTTGGCAACTGTGAAAGCTACAGCGTCGCATTTGCAATGATTTGTGGGTAAGTAAATCATCGAAGTCCAACGTAGCCCATTTGGAACAATGGATTTATTTAACACTAAAGTCAGACTACAGGAGCTTCCCACCTGACTCCATCTGTCTCTTGTCTTATAAGCCCTTTTTAGACAGAGTTTCACCCTACAGTGCCGGCATAAAGTTGGTCATTTCACACAACATGCCGGCATCGCGGAACCAAAAGAGACGTGACATTACACATCATAACGTTGAGATCTGCAGCTTTTTAACAAAATGTCTTTCTACACTGATTCTAAACTAAAAATGTGTCAGCTGACTGTTTATAATCATGTGGATGCTGTTATAATGTGTTGTGACTGAGATCCTGACCCACCATGCATCCTGGAAAGTTTTTTTTCTCTAAATGACATCATCACACAATCACCCTCAGTAAACAGCGGACCCTGTCTGACTCTCACTCCCGCAGAGTGGTGCTGTTTTCCATTGGGAAGTCCGATGACGACTCGATGGCTGACTGGGTCGCGGTGACTTTGCTCATTAAATTACTGCCAGGAAACTGCGGGAGCTGCCTGGGACAGATGCTGTACTCGGGCGGAGGTGTGATGATCAGTTGGTAGGATGGACAGGATGACAGCCACTTTCAAATTCATATTTTTTCATTATCTCATATAAGTTGTAAAAGACACTACCAGTGACCACATGACTGTTGTTTGGTCTGTAACGTTGCTTTGTGGGTTGAAGTGTGGGACATTTCTCTTCTATTCTGAGTGATTTCCAGTGAAGGATTTGTTTAGTTATCCAGCTGACTGCCAGTCGGTTCCCAGTCGCTGGGCGGCCCCCCCGGCCCCTGGGGATGTGCCGAGGGTCCACTGTAAACACGCCCATTCATTCAATTGCAGGGTGTCACCGTGAAATGGCACTTCTCTCAGAAAAAAAACATACAGCATAGATATTCTTTAAGCCTAAACCATATTCTACATCTCAGTAGCAAATATTACACTTTTATCCCACCACATTCATTTTCAAAGCTTTAGTTAGTTGAGTTAGCGTTAGCCTTACTGGTTACTTTACTTTACTTACTTTTACTTGCTTATTTATATTTTATATCAATAATCTAAAGTTGTAGCTAGGTTATATTATTACAGGTTAAGCAACCCAGCAGTATACAGTTATTAAAATCAGTTCATACTGATGGTTCATAAGGCTTCATACTGCTCCAGCCCTTAAGTTATGAATACATGAATTCATCAATAGTTATAATCTGAGAATATACTATACGTATATAATTCTGAAATGGACCATTAGACATTTAAACGAAGACTGTGTGTTTCTTTAGTGTGTTCAATCACATGAAATCAGATAATGAAGATCTTTCTGTTCTGATTAAAATGCCTTTCTCTAATGTACCCCAGTAGCTCAGTTGGTAGAGCATATGATCTAAATGCAGAGACCCTGCAGAGGCCCAGGGTTTGAGCCTGACCCGGTGTCTCTGCTGCATGTCATCACCCTGCCTCCCGTCATCTCCCAAACCACCACAGTGTTTTTAGCTTCCGCTTTCATAGTACATAAACAAAATGGCGGGGACTTCTGGTTCACAAGCTTTCTCTAATTTAGCTGAGTAGTTCATGAAAATTGTTCCTCGTAGCATATCAGGGGATGACTAGGCAGTGCAGTAACAGACTCTTGCTTTATGTTGATGAAGGTTCTCAGTCATCCAGGTCATGGTAATTCTAAATGCTGTATCATAGGCAACTGGACGTGTTTCAGTTTCTTGAAGACGTTTCATCTCTCATCCAACAGGCTTCTTCAGTTCTAACTAACTGCAGGCTTATTTAACTCTGTGTGGGAGTGTCCTTACAGACACAGAGGAATTCTTGCTTTATGTGTTATCAGAGAACGCGTGGCAGCTCTCGCTCTCGAGACCTGTCCGTGCACTTTTTGTCTGGGGACGCATGCTGACAAAGGGGGGACAAAATTCTCTACTTGATTCAACAGCCCTGAGGCCAGCAGATGAGTGGGGGGGCTGGAGAGCTGTTGGGATGGCCATTGAATAAGAGCAAAGAGATGCACTGTAATGCTAATGATGTGTCTGGCCTCTGTCACCTCCCAAGGTACGCAGAGGAAGTTTGTGAACCCACTCTTATAAACTGATTGCATCTCTTTTATCATCCGCCACTGCGTGAGGAATTTCTGATAAAATATCAGAAAAATTATACAACACACTGACAATAATTTCTGCTGAAAATATGTCACCTGAACGTAATAGTTCATGCGTCTGGTAACCACCCACAGCCAGTGAAATATTCAAAGCAAATACTTCAAATACAAATATGATTTCTGACCAAGCATGTTGAAAGATTATCTACATATCATGAGGTCATCAATATTATGCTTCAGCTTTTAGTTTTTCAACCATTGCAGCTGGTTTCCACACTTGCCGCTTAGTTGTGTTATGATTCAGCCCTGCGTTCACTATGTCATCACAGGGGATCTCGTTCCAGTCATTGACTCTTCCAGGTCTGAGCACGGACGAGAAGTTTCATGAGGCTTCATCTGTAGCTAATTCATCCCTTAATGACAGCTGCATGGGGTGAATTTTTATATCAGTGCTTAAAGTTATGCATAATTATAAGTCTGGTCAATTTGAGTGATAGGTAATCCTGAGCTGTCTGCTTGGCTTTACCTCAGCTAATTCAAGTCACTGAACTTAACTAGACTCAGAAACCACAGCAACAGGTGACCAACACAGCCGTGGAGCGCAACAGCCACCACACAAAAGGTGTCACTGTGTAGTCACTACTACACACAAATGTTGCCAACTTACACCTATGCTGCAACCACAAGTGACCCAACAAAAGTGAACTGCCACTACCACAACCAAAATGGACACCTTGTGGTCTCCAACCATACATTACTGTAATGGAGAGTGTAACAAAAGAAACAAAGTGACCACACAAACTGGAAAGCCACACCCACTGTATCCTGTATCACACAGAAAATTGAGCTCAGGTTCATCCTGTTTCCACTGATCATCCTTAAGATGTTTCTAGAACTTGATTGGAGTCCACCTGTGGTAAATTCAGTTGATTGGTCGTGATTTGGAAAGGCACACACCTGTCTATATAAGGTACCACAGTTGAGAGTGCATGTCAGAGCAAACCAAGCCATGAAGTCTAAGGAATTGTCTGTAGACCTCCGAGACAGGATTGTATCGAGGCACAGATCTGGGGAAGGGTACAAAAAAATTTCTGCAGCATTGAAGGTCCCAATGACCACAGTGCTTCTTGACGTCAAGTAGCAGACTCTTCCTAGAGCTGGCCGCCCAGCCAAACTGAGCATTCAGGGGAGAAGGGCCTTAGTCAGGGAGATGACCAAGAACCTGATGGTCACTCCAACAGAGCTCCAGCGTTTCTCTGTGGAGAGAGGAGAACCTGACAGAAGGACAACCATCTCTGCAGCGCTCCACCAATCAGGCCTGTATGGTAGAGTGGCCCGGACTGAAGCCACTCTTCAGTAAAAGTGACCCCCCTCCTCCGTGAACTCCACTGGCTTTCTGTTGCGGGCCGCATCCGAATCAACACAATGGTGCTGGCCTTCAAGGCCGTCAACGAAACTGCACCCATTTACCTCAAAACACTGGTCAGACCACACGCCCCAGTGCGAGTACTTCAGTCTACGACATCAGCTGGCCGGCTGGTACTGCCATCGCTGAGAGCAAACAAAGATCACTCAGTGAAGTCGTGACTCTTCTCTGTTCTGGCGCCTCAGTGGTGGAACAAACTCCTAACTAATGTCAGGACAGCAGAATCACTTGCCATCTTCCACAAAAGACTCAAAACTAATTTGTTTAGACTTCACCTCGACCCTGCATAGCATGACTACCTTCCAACAGGACAGCGACCCTAAGCACACAGCCAAGATACCAAAGGAATGGCTACGGGACAACTCTGTGAACGTCTTTGAGTGGCCCAGCCAGGGCTCAGATTTGAACCCGATCCAACCTGACGGAGCTTGAGAGGTCCTGCAAAGAAGAATGGGAGAAACTGCCCAAACACAGGTGTGCCAAGCTTGTAGCACCATACTCAAAAAGACTTGAGGCTGTAATTGGTGCCAAAGGTGCTTCAACAAAGTATTGGGCAGAGGCTGTGAATACTTATGTATATGTTATATTTTCGTTCTTTATTTTTAATAAATTAGCAAAAATTTCAAAACAAACTTTTTCACTTTGTCATTATGGGGTATTGTGTGTAGAATTTTAAGGAAAACATTAATTTAATCCATTTTGGACTAAGGCTGTAACATAACAAAATGTGGAAAAAGTGAAGCACTGTGAGTACTTTCCGGATACACTGTAACACAGAGATAGCTACCACCTCTGCAAGACCATTACATATATTCTAACTCTCGGGGATTATCATCATCAATGAGAATAAATCCCTCCAGATGGTACCAATGACCTGTATTTTTGGGTCCTGGTACTTACCGTACCTTGTTTAAGGCTGGTAAGTGGTATTAATCATGGATCATAAATAAAAGTATAATTGTGTGAATTATTGCTTGGACATTAAAAAACAGGTAACACAGACTGAGAAATAGTAACACATTCCTGCAGGCTAAGACAAGCTCTTGGCTCTTCCTCACTGAGTGAAATCATTACTACAGCATGAGTAATGAGGTGATGAGACTGCTCTACTTTGATCCCCCAGACCTTTAGTTTCTCTACATTGTCTCTCCTTCAATAGAGGGATTTAATGACCTGCCCACTTGGCTAATTTCCCAAATTCCACATTGATGTAGGTATTATATCTGTGTAAACTGTGAGGGTTAGATGTCAATCAGCGTTGGATGTAGCAGTGTGTGATGATTAGAGCTTTTCACTCCAGGATGCATTCAGAGACTAATCAGAATAATCACTTTAATGAGGCCTCTTTCCAAGCCACACCATGGAGCACCGGGGAGCCTCACGACTTCCTGTGTGGTCCAGTTTTATTCTGTCTAATGAGATGAGAGTGGGATGAAACCCAGACATGGAGTCAAAGAGTTCCATGACAGCAGTACGCAGGAAGGCTCGTATCTAAAAAAAATTACTTAAAAGTGGAAAAAGAACTATTATACTCACCTTTTAAACAAAATAAGCTCATATGAGCAGAGGTTTGCAAGTGCTGCTGATCAATGCCGGTGTGCACCTTAGTGGCTGCTGGCATCTCATAGACCCATAAGTGGGCTGAACTATACACAGTGCACGATGCCAGCGAGGGTTCCTCATGATTCTAATCACTGGATGGTACATGTGACACAGTTGGGGTAATGCTGGGAAATAGGACACAGCACACGACAGCACAGGTTATTGTTCTCTATTAGTTATCTGTTATTCAAATGGCATACGTTTTTGTGTCATTCTTTAACTGTTTGCCAACTTGGAATTTTCTGAAATGCACAGTATGTAATATCTGCTGCGAGGGGTCGCTCAATCATAACAAAACAGAAAATGTAAGTAACGTGGGAACATCGGACTCGCTGTGTCTTTATTGATCACCATTGCTAGAAATATACAAGGAAGAGGTAATGTTTTCAAGTTTTATGTACGGGACGTTTGGTCTCCTTCTGCAACATCCTTCCTTGCTCTCTGACTCTCTCCTAGAAAGTACAGCAACAGGCGGCCAAACGAAACACCCCTCTGATGAACCTCAGTTAAACTTGTGGATTTTCACTGGGTTTGAACCTTGTTAAAAACAATTGGGATGATGAAATTTCAACAGAAATATAGAATAAAGGTCTGGTCAATGAACATAGAAACATAGAAATAAGTTAACATTAGCATTCATTTGAAGTCATGTTTGTGTTCACCTGATGGGTGTCCACTTGTTGTGGTCACAACCAGCCTACATATTTATATTCATAAGTTGATATGATGTACACAACACCAACATTTTCACTCAAAAAGTTCCTGCTGCTGGAAATCAACTCGATAATAGAGATGAAGATGCATTTAATTCAAAACTTCGAGCTCCATTGAACTGCAGAGTTGGTGATTCTCATCAGTTATTTACTAGAAGCAGCTTTTAATTCATTTGATTCAGGGTTAATATAAATGTTGCAACCAAGAGACACATCACATCAACAACTTAAAGGGTTTTTTAATGCTAATGGGTGATGAAGCGTTCAAAACTAAACAGAATGAGCCCACCCTCATATCTCTCCGCCGCCTTGAACAGGCTGTGTGCTGCATAATGTGCTGCAATTCAGGGCCCAAATTTCCCGCGCAGTCCTGCTGACGTGACGTCAGATGACGCTGAATGCGCGTCCTCTACGGCTTGGAAACAGGAACAAGACAAGCGCGGTGGACCCAATCTAGTGTTTGGGTAGTAATGGATTCTGCTACAGTCAGAAAACGACCCACCACCACACAAAGTCCACTAAAAAGTCATACTGAGAAGAAAACAAAGGTTTTATCAGCGGCAAGTCGTGAGTCGGAACAAAATTACGACCAAAGCCGGGCCGGCACCAGAATAAACGTCGGATACGCGTTCGACTCATGGAGGCAGCTTCAACTTGAACTGGGACTGAAAACAGATGCTGACGTGGCTCATTTCCTAGTGACCAGGTAAGAAAACATTACAGGTCATGTTTAGAGCTTGATTTGAAAATCATATGAGATCACCGAGGACTCGGAGTGACCTAACGTGCAAAGTAGCGTTAGCTGCTAACATGTAGCTTAGTCCACCGCTGTGTAACACTGAATAGTTACAGACTGCACATTTTCCACGGTCCTTTAGTCTGAAACCGAATAGTTAGAAATATGTCCCTTTATATATGGGACCGAAAGCCCAACCTGTTATCAGGGAGGTGACGTTAGCAGCTGGCTGTAGCCACAGGCTAACGGTTTGTTTGTGTCTGTGTAGTAACATTAGCCGCTAACACACAGCAGTCCCGTATCAGAGACGATGTTTTTGTCCCCCAATATGCCGTCTTTGCTTTAAGACTCGCCGCTTGTGTGTCGCTACACACAGCGAGCCGGCTTCCCGGCTGCTTCATGTGTGTAGGGGATAAGGCTATCCCTCACACACAGCACAGTTAGCAGCTGTAGGCTTCCAACGTCATTCTGCGGAGGCATGTGCGGAGGTCTTGCAGTAAACAGTCACGTGAACAGCGAGTAAAGAAATAACAGTGTCACAGCATCAGCTGCTCTGCTGTGAAGAGTTCATGCTCGCTCCAGCGCCGGCTTGGCTGATGGCTGCAGTTACCCTAACAGCCGTCATGTCACTATTGAGTCTTATTTCTTGATCCTGCCTCATGTCCCTTTAATTATTTGTAACAAATATCCAAAACACATTTGTGCTTTAATCAACCAATATGTTTATCTGCTGCCACATTTATAGTTGTTTCTTACAGTATGAATAACAACACACACCATATGAGAGTGATTTCTTTACTATCACCCCTGAACCCCAGCCTGTTCACTCTGCTGCCCTCTGGAAAGAGACACAGATGTGTCCGCTGCAATACCACCACCAGCTCCATTCCCCAGACTGTGAGACTCCTCAGTTCATCGACGCTCTTTGTTTTTGAGTTGACCTTGTAACCTTGGTACCCTGACAGGAAGTTAAGTAGCATATTCACAAACATCAGGATTGCTTAACAATGCACTGTAAATCTTTGGAAGACATGCTGACTCTAGCAAATTAATATGTAAACGACAAATATGATTTCCTCAGAAACAGTTGTACATGTTAAGTGTAAATATTGAAACACCAACAGCTTCATACATTTTATTTAAACCTCTTACATAAAAAATATTGAGTAGTGGAGCTGTTCAGAATGAAGGGTTGTGGTTTCCCACTTCATGTCACTAAAGACAAATTTCACTGATTTTACTACCAAAACCACCCCTCAGGAATGTGACATTAATGTTTAGTCATTTCAGTAAGAATTATAGAGGCAGCAGTCGAAATTATTAATAAGAGCTTTGAGAGCATTTGGGCACAAATTCAGGAGGCTGAACCTTATCCTGTTGAAGAGCCACTCAGAGAGGGACCAGGATGGAGAACAGGGTTCTCAAAGTACAGCAGATGATTTCAGTAATATCCAAATATAAACTGGGGATTAGGTCAGAACAGTTTTATAATTTAAGGTCATGTTTTGGAAGAAAGATGATCCTTGGTACTATTTTACTGATTACCAAATTGCTTTGTGTGTAAGGAGAACTGACTTAAAGGGGAGTCATTTGATTTTTAAAATGTCTAAATATTTGAATTATACGCACTTGCAAATTGGAAACTCACTCCTGTCTGTCGTCAATATATAAAACATATCAGAGAAACCAATGGCAGTACTAAGAGCTTGTAAGATGAATGATTCCAATAACACAGAGTCACAAGTAACATAACAATCAAACATGTTGTTATCTTTAGTTTGATCAATTATTATCTAAAATAAACAATGTGTGGAAGTCAAATCATAAGTAAATCATACTGGTTAACATCACATACACTCATGAGGTACTGGCCTTTACTTATATCATTGTGTTTAAAGTTATTATCAAAACTCTTCAGATAGCAGAGTGGTATCCTGGAAATTAGCAGATTCTGAAGCAGAGTTAGAGTTTCCCAAAATCAAAGTGATTTCATGTTCTGAAACACAAGATAGACATATTTACACATTCAAGTCGAAAGTTCCGACCATTTCAGTCACTCAGGGTGAATAGAAGGAGAAGAAAGAGAGAGGAATCAACTTAGTGTGGAATGTGGTCTATTTATGAGTCTTGATAGGTTTAACACATAAGGACAAGGATGGTTCAGTCATTGGGTCTGTGTGTGATTCTGTGCACTCCAACACAGGAGCAAAGAGCCTTTTGATTAAACCACCAAAATGTTTATGAAGGAATTTAGTTTCCTATAAATTCCTGCTACAGCCCTGATCATACCAGGGCTCCCCTCAGCTGGCTTTTCACACTAACAGCAACAGAGTAGGCTAGTTTTTAGCCATGGTTGGCACTGTTGGATATTCATGTCTATGATAAGTATATTGACGACTACTAGCATTACATTTTCATTTAAGATAAATAATTGTATCTAAACAACTTGTTGGAAATCTTGCAGCTCTGAAAGGGTATTTTAAACCCTCACAGGAATCCCTCCAGTGAAGCATTATGACATACAATTAATAAGAACACTGCACAGAGATATGTGCTTGTGTGGAATCACTTCATCAAGTTTGGTGCCTCCTAAAGAGAATGACCATCAGTTCTGCACTAAACATGTATTCAGTGAAACTGCATCATATCAACATGTCAGATGATCTGGTTTAACGACAGGCCAGTATTGCCCTGCTACATGTTCAGTGTGTATACTGGTCTTACCCTTGTCACCTCTCATGTGCACTCATTCCCCACCCTGCTCTGTGCAGAGGATGAGGGGCAGATGACTCCCTTTAATTATCCTGTAGTGGCACACATCAATCATGTGTCCATGGGACCTTGCGAGCCTCAGAAAGGCAGATGAGACAAAAATCCGTTTGACCTGTCCGGGACTAAATTAATTATCCAATTACTCTTTCCCGAGTGACTGTTCTGCCCAGATAACTTCAGTGCTATTTACAACAGACTGCCTCACCAAGATAACAAAAGGGCCGGTTGCTGTATAATCACTTCACATGGTAAACGATTGGCACAAAACTCCTGAGACTGCCAGAAACTCCCCAGACCTCTGAGAAGTCATCAGCATATTTTACTTTTCTCTCAGTGAAACTAGTGATAAGGTAATGAGCAGAAATACAAAGAAAAAAAATAGAGAATGGAAATAAGACAAACCAGAGGTGGTTGTATTCCACAAAATTCACTTATTTTGTCACTCATTTGACGTTTGTCTGAGCCCATCTTCAGCCTTTTCAGCCATTTGTTTCATTAGTAATGCAGCCATCCATTTTGTTTTTATCTTGCCCAAAGCACTGAGGAGGGATGGGTGGAAAAGTGTGGCGGCAGGAGCGAGTGTCAGTTGTTTCTAAAGCCCAATTACACCCTCCACCCACTCATCACCTTGGCGAGAGGAGGAGAAGCAATGTTTTAATCCAGACGTTTCGCCGTGGCCAAGGACAGTGGCCAGTGGGGAGATTTATCAGAGTTCTGTAACAATCTTGATGGATAAAAGCGCTCGGCCAGATATCACCACTCCACATGGGACAATACATCTCCCCCTGCTCTACAGGAGTAAGCATATTTCTGTCCAGAAAACAAGAAAGGACAGAGCTCCATACATATTTCCACTGTGTGGAAACAAGTGTCAGAGGTTGCTGCCTGTTATCTTTCTCTGAGCGCCGAGGCTCAGTCATTTTCTTACATATGCTAATGGTAATCCATCTCCTTGCTCACTGCATCCCTGTGGCTTTATTTCTTATTTTTCTTTATACTTAACATCAGTTGATAGTTATTTCATTGTTAACAAATGTTTTATAAACTATTAATAAGCAATTCTTTATCGCAAAAGAGACAAGGGGTAGACCAGTGTAAATTTACTTAAAGGGATATTCCGGTGTAAATTTAATCCATGGTCTAACACACCTTGATACCGAGTAAGACTCCCCCTCGAGAGGTCAAGTTAGCTGACCGCTAGCTTAGCTAGTTTTAGCAACCTCAGAAAAGACCGTACGATAACAATACACTGCAGCTTATGTCTCCAACTAGAAACCGCCATCAAAAAGCCACAATTAATGGTGAGAACAGCACCAAACTTCAGCAACAGTACATGTACAGTCCCAGCACACAGTACGAAGCATCAAACATCTGCTAGCTTTGCCGGATTTGTATTAAAAACACAGCACAACTCACCCTCTCCTCCAGCAGCCTGCCTGTGTGGGGAAGCCCTGACGAGTCGATTACCGAGTGCAGTAGATTTCTCTCAAGCTCAAGTATGAAAATGTAATAATAATCATACATTTTCATCCTTGAGCTGCGGAAATCTACTGCACTCGGTAATCGACTCGGGTCGTTGACCCAACCAGCCTTCATGTTGGTTGCTAAGGCTAGGTGAGCCCAGGTGTGAATGGTTATTAAGCTGTCTGGGGAGAGAACTCAGTACTGCATTGTAGGAGGGTGATAAGGAATGTCACCTCCTCTGTTCAAAGACGGTTGTTCCAGTTTGACACAGATGGATTGCATTTCCATGGAGTAATAATCAGACATTTTCATCCTTGAGCTGCAGAAATCTACTGCACTCGGTAATCGACTCGTCAGGGCTTCCCCACAACGAGCAAGCTACCGGAGGAGAGGGTGAGTTGTGCTGTGTTTTCAATAGAAATCCGGCAAAGCTAGCAGATGTTTGATGCTTCGTACTGTGTGCTGGGACTGTACATGTACTGTTGCTGAAGTTTGGTGCTGTTCTCACCATTAATTGTGGCTTTTTGATGGCGGTTTCTAGTTGGAGACATAAGCTGCAGTGTATTGTTATTGTGCGGACTTTTCTGAGGTTGCTAAAACTAGCTAAGCTAGCGGTCAGCTAACTTGATCTTTCAAGGGGGAGTACTCGGTGTCAAGGTGTGTTAGACCATGGATTAAACTTACACTATCAATATCCCTTTAATGATGGTTATCCTGAAGTGATAGAAGTATGTACTAAAGAAGACTTGACTGCTCCATGCTCAAGACAGAATGATGTAAGTTAGAAAAGACACAAGCAGTTATCATATTTAAGCTGAACCAGTGCCAATCACATGGGAGTTTTCAAAGGTGAGCGTTTGACATGAAGCTGGAAAAATGGAGCTGTAAGATCAAAATGGCATGTCATGGGCCTGCGGGCCTGACAGAGACACCCTGAGGCCCAGCACCAAAGATGAGCGGTGGTGAGTGTGATGGCTCAAAACTGCAACCCAGCTCGCTTCATGAGTGGCAACATCAGAGCCAATGTCAAACAGAGGTGGAGAGAGTTCAAATACTGAAACATGATTACTGTTTTGAACTACCGACCCCTCCAACACGCTCCATGCTAATGCGTATTCATGACTGCCAAGCAAAAAGAGGCAAGGCCAGAGTGTGGGAGAATCCACACACACCTACTCACACACACATTATAGAGCAGTTAATCCATGCTTTGATGGGCTGACCCTTTCATAGTGCTGCGAGGCAGGAAAAAAACTCAAGGAGAGTGACCCTGGTCATAACCCTGACCTCTCCTTTGAGGCTGGAAGCGGAGGGGGAGGAGAATCCATGCATAAAAAATATGGCGAGGCGTCCGCTCTCCCTCTCTGCCCTCCAGTGTTCACACATGATCCTGTGAGTCAGGCTGCCACCAGAGACACTTCTGTTTCCTTTCTCCACCAAATGCAAATGGTACATATGGCAGTGCATGAAGATGCAGATATAAAACTCATATTAGCTATGGCAGGAATATTATATGTTAAATATGTTTTGTGTAGCATGAAGGATGACTTGAAGAACTTTTACTTTGTTATGCAACCCTGTCTAGTATAATGAGCAGTAAATCAGAGGGAGACAATCTGGATGGTTCTGTAGAAAAGCTGAAGCAACTGTGCAATGATGTCTATCTGAGGTAGAGCAGTAAAACAGATGTGCATTTGCTAAACCATTCAACAAGTCTCATCCTTGAAGTCATTGCCATTGCAAAACTGAAAAATACAGTTTGAAAACACTTGTGATAAAGCATACATTTTGAAAAGCAAACCTCCAGCCTGTGAAGCAATGATGAACACAAAGAAGACACGGCACTCGATGAGACACGGAGGACAGATTTATGCTGCACTACTACAGGCAGCACTATGTCCCTGCTTCTGCCTTATGGATTTTTTCATAACTACCTGCATGGTGGACTGGAGTAAAAATGTGCCAAAATGGCATTCTACCTGAGTGCTTTGTACTAAAACCTCTAATTTTGTCCTGATTCACTTTATTAGCATTAAAGTTGTCAGATGTTCTGCCATAAAATGAATATATATCTTTTTGTGCACTTTTTGGGGTGTTTGAATTATGAATGGCTCCTTAGCAAATGGCATTTTCCCATCTGTTTTTAAATATGCTGCAGTTCAATTTTAGGCCAATTTGTAAACTTAAATTCTTTAATTTAAAGTGTTTTGAAAAGTGGTTTCAACCCAGATTCTATGTGTCATACTAACATCTCTGACAAGCTTCAGTCAGGTTTGAGAGCACACAGAAACGCCCTGCAGCCCACATACAGCCCAGATAATGCTGATATTGTAACAGTTTTTTACATTTAGTCTCGGAATTGTCAAGTTTGTGTTCAGTCTACTACAACATGAACTGGCAGAAGAAGTTTTAGTTTTTTCTATCAGCTTTTCTTCATGCTGGCTTTTCAAACACTTTAAATCAGCAGGTCTTGCAGATGATAGAAGTCTGTGACCATAAATATTCAAAGCAATTAGCCTCACACCCATTTGCAATTTCTTTTTTTTTGGTATTGTTTTATTTTTTTATTTTCCCCCAAAAGTCTAATATATGACATTTGTTTTTTGTTTGTTTTCACTAAATCTTGATTTTCATCATTATTTCCCAGCTGGCTGAGTGACTTCACAGCCTTTCCATGTGCCCTGGAGACAGCTGGATGGGGTAAAAGTAGGCCAGGTAAAGAATTTGCCAAAAAAGATCATAATGTTGAGTGAACTAATCCTTTATATAAAGTAGTTTATTAAACTAAAAGACAAGCTGCTGTCCCTGGATGCATACTTAAAACTTTAACAGACAGGTTTGCCAACCCATTCTTTTCTGTGTGTCTTCTGCACACACAATCAGACTTTTACTGGTTTGGTGGAGCACAGAGCAAAACCATTCTGGTCTCTTCTGCATGGGCTCAACAGGACAAGCAGGGGGGGATGAAGTCTGAGTATTAAAACGTTGGTTTGGAATTCTGTGTACCAACAGGAGACTCTCTTTTGACAGTGAGCAGCCAGAGTGGCAAGTGCTATTCAGACAAGCTGCCACATTCTGAATATTCAGTAGGACTGACAGCTCTGTGTTGTGGCAAAGCCTGTTTCTCTTGTTACCTTGTAGGGTTGTGACTCAACCCCCCTCCCAGCCGACCCTATCTCTAAGGCCCGGCTGGCGCAGCTGAGTGAATTAATGAGTGAAAGCAGCTCCTGTAACGAGGATGCCAGAGCACGTTAAGGCTGCAGCCCGATCCCAGTAAGCAGTGGTGAGGGCTGCAGTCTGCTTCAATGAGGAGCACTCAGAGTGGGGGGGGGGGCATTTGAAGGGGATAAAGCTGAGACCTGCAACTGCTGCAAATACCACCTGTGTGCAAAGTACAATAACAAAAAGGGTTTAGTGAAGCGCCACAGAATGGATCTTTCTGCTCAGAGCAAAGCTGAAAACTACACTTTTAACTTTACATTAGTGCAGAGTACGGACCTCTGCTGGGTAGATGAGCTGTCGAGAACTAGGTCTACTAAAAATTAATAATAAAGGTATGACCCACTGATTTTCAAGGAAGACCTGAGTATAGAAAAGGTATGATTTGAAAATTAAAATCACAAAATACTTTGGGTGTAATGGTATGTATACTGTATTCTTATTTGTACAGAAAGTTCAGTTTGGTGTTTGGGTGCCTCATGCATGGAACAAAAATTCTACAGTTTTACGAGGAAAGTTTTGGCAGTGCACCAGATCCAGCTGGCATAGCCTGGTTAGACTCATGAGTCATGGAGCGCTGCTGCTTCTGAATTTCAAACATGAATAACTGACCTGACCTGGAGGAGCTGCTGGATGGGAGCATCACGGTTTACTGTCAGTTACAGAGGAAATGGACAAAGAATAGTTTCAAACCATATGCAGAAGTTATTCAACGGAAGTTGGGTGTATCTGCGGTGACATCAATTGATTAGGTCAATTAGCAGAACAAGACAAAAGCAACGGGGTGGCTGTAGCTCAGAGGGTAGAGCAGATCGACCAGTGTTCGGGAGGTCGCTAATTCGGAACCCAGCTCCCCGGGGCAGAGCTGAGCTACATGTCGAAGTATCCTTGAGCAAGATACTGAACCCCAAAAATTGCTCCTGATGTGCAGTGGGCACCTTGTGGGTGGGTTGGCCCTGTGATGAGCTGGCGACTCGTCCGGGGTGTACCCTGCCTTCGCCCTTAGATAACTGGGATTGGCTCCAGTAACCTCCCCGTGACCTCTTGAAGAAAGGGATAAAGTGGCTACTGCGACCATCAGCGGTTGATAATGAATGAATGAATAATGAGACAAAAGCAGAGTGGAAGGCGAGTCCTCCCAAAAGCGTCCCAGACAATTTAGACTGTGCCGATGCAACTGTAGTTGAGGATATGAGACTATATTTAGTCGTAGAGACTACAGGAACTGAAGCATTAAATGTGCTTGACTCACTCTACAGTGTGCCTTCACATCAGTCGGTTATGCTGCTGTGTAAGCTGTAAGAAAATGATCAACAGAGTCTTATGTTGCAACATTACTAACAAATTTGTCTTATTATTTTATTTTTTATTGTATATTTTAATATAATCTTTTCAAAATTGATCATTGAAATATATTGATCATTAGAATATATATTGTGTTGTTGTTGTTCTCTCTGCTTTACCCAGAACATGTCCAAGTGTGTTTCCAGGGTGCATACTGAACCATCAACTTTGTGTACTGTTACCAGCGTTGGGTACTGACCTGTGTACTTAACGGTATCGACTGAATTACACATTAAAGCAATCTGCGCCAAATGTTGGTACCTGAGAGCACATCCCTACAGTAACATTATGAAGAGAAAGACAGAGTGAGATGCCTCCCCAACATCCCTTATCCACACGCTGTGTAGTTTAGTAAAGCAGTATCGTTTAGAAATCAAGACTTCAGGTGAGCATCGCCTGAAATAAAAAACAAATCAAGCTGGGTGTGAATCTCACTTGCCTATCCACAAAAAAAAAGTCAACAGCAAAACAGCTTTGTTACCTCACTCCCTAACCAAAAAACAGGAAAAAAGATCCCACAAAGAAAAAGGTTACTCACCCCTACCAAAACTGGACTGAAGAGTAATTTGAACAATATGTACAATATTTACAAAATGAGAAACAAAATCAGAGATGAGAGACAGAGAGAGAGAGAGAGACAGAGAGAGAGAGAGAGAGAGACAGAGAGAGAGAGACAGAGAGAGAGAGAGAGACAGAGAGAGAGAGACAGAGAGAGAGAGAGAGACAGAGAGAGAGACAGAGAGAGAGAGAGAGAGAGAGACAGAGAGAGAGACAGAGAGAGAGAGACAGAGAGAGAGACAGAGAGAGAGAGAGAGAGACAGCGAGGTCTGCTGCCGGCTCCACTTGTGAATGTCCTGCCATTTGGATTTCCCCCAATCAGCAGCCTCCACCTGAATGAGTACATTGGGACACAATGAACAAACAGGACTGAATATACAAATTCTGACCCGTACGATCATAACAGGGGCACAAATGTTACTGAGCAGAGAAAGATGCTCATTGGCTGATTTATTTCAAACTCTTTGTTTTCATGACTGAATAAACAGACTGACCTTAAAGGACAACACAGTTTATACTGTTTTACTTTGATAATATGTGGCGGACCCTGCCACCTCTCTAGCATCAAACAGAGTTCTGGGACCTTATTTTCCTCTGAGAACAGCTGGTTTATTCACTTATGGTAAAGTTTGTATTATTACCTCATTAATATTGTAAATATTAAATGTAGAGTTTGACTCTCTAAACCTGCTCTAGTTAACATGTTTTCTCTTGATCCATCCATTTATCCATCCATTCTGTAAGGCCATTGGCAGCTATAGATCCTCCACTTTCAAATTCTCCTATGCATATCTGCCAATATTAGGCTGTGAAAAAGATTTTCTGCGGTATTGGCAAGTGGCCTACCCTCAACCCCGCCAGAAGCCTACAGAACAGGTAAATAAAATACATTTAAAAAATAAAATGAAAAAAATTCATAGCTCACAAGAATACATTTTAAAACTTGTAAAAAAAAAAAAAGATCATCATCTTTAAAACATGGTGAGAGAGTAAATTGAGGAATGATAAAATGACTACTGATGCAGGACTAAAGTCTGCAGCATGGCGGAGAAGAGGACGGGCATGTAGGGTAGGAGGCAAGTCCATGAAGAGGACAGTCTCACAGCAGGTGGAGTGAAATTTGGAAGCATATTTGCTCTGTTTCATCCATTCCATCACTAACCTGAGAAGAACAGAGGGCTTAAGAGAGCGCAGGAGTGAGTGACACATGTCCGGCAGGGTCACCTGCACACTCTCACCTCTGCCACCGGGCTGCCAGGTACTACGACACACATCCCACATGTGGGTGTTACCATTGATGATAAACTTACTTTGACCAACAGGCGATTCACTCAATTGTCCTCTCTGCAGTCTTGTAAATTAGACCTCTTTTATCCACTAACCATCTGGAAACTGTCATAAATACTTTATTACATTCTGCATGGCCTACTGTAACTAAATGTAATCTCTCCAAACCTCTACTTGTTGAAAATGTTGCAGGAAGATTACTACAAAATCCCTTAGTCCACATCACGCCAATTGTGGCATCTGGACAATGGATGCTTATATGTGTTCAACCAGATTTTTTTAGAATTTGAATGATTACTTTGAAAGCACACTGGCTCTGTTTCTTCTTTTAAATTACTCTAAAACACAGTTTTTCAAAGCAGCATTCTCTGGAAGCAGTTAGTCTTGTTTACTTGAATTGTTTTAATGTCTGCTGAATTTAAATCTCACTTGTCTCTGACTAACCATCCCCAGGCTGCCCTACTGTCAGTACAGTGACACCCCTCAACCAAACCATAGAACATTTTACCAGTGCTGACTCTTCCGTGACATGAGAGCATTGTATTGATGGCTTTCACTGCTGATGTAGGCACTGCAGGTCAGTGTGCACAAAGAGTGGATAGTGAAGTTCCCGTCCAATGAGGGCCAACTTGAACAGAGCCAGAGTCGTCAGGTGACAAGGAGCCAGCACTTACCACAAACCATGGAACACCTTAAAGTGACAGTTGGGGCTGTACGAGGGACTTATCTCTAGTTAGTGTATAACCTGCAGAGTTTTACCCCCTGCATAGCAGAGCGTTGTACTGCATCACCATCTCTCCTCACCAGAAGCCAATGTGGAAGTCTTCTGAAAGTAAGGGGTGCTGCTTTTAGAGCAGGGGATGCAGAGGCACTCAGAGCTGCTGGACGGAGCCTTACAGTCGGAGTCAAGTGAGCAAAGTCCAACTATGCCCAAAAAATACAGGGTCACTTTTCATCTAATGACCCGCGCAGCATGTGGAGGGGCATTAAGAGCATCACGGATTACAACAAGAAGAGTGCAGAATGCCTCCTGACCCATCACTACCTGATGCTCTCAACATCTTTTATGCTTGTTTCAAAGCGTCTAACACCAGCACCATCACCAGGTTCCAAATCTCTCCTGATGACTCCCCTCTCAGGACAACATCAGCTGAGGTAAGGAAGACGCTGCTTAAAATAGACCCCTGCAAAGCTGCAGGCCCTGATGGAGTCCAGGCAGGGTCCTCAGGGTCTGTGCACACCAGCTCTCATCAGTCATGGCAGACATTTTTAACATCTCACTGTTACAGGCCACCGTTCCAACATGCCTCAAGACATCTACATTGTCCCTGGGACAAAGGCCTCCGCCGTGTCTTGTCTCAGTGACTATCGTCCAATCGTTCCCACCCCTATTGTGTCAAAGTGTTTTGAGAGGCTGGTTATGGTGAGCATTAAAAAGTCCTTCAATATAACAGCTGACTCCCACCAGTATGCCTACAGGCCACACCGCTCCGCAGCTGAAGCCATTGCACTGAGGCAGAGAGGAAAGCACTGCAGAGGGGAGTGAAGTTTGCACAAAAGACCACCGGATGCAACTTTCCACCCCTATCGAACATCTACATCAGCCGACGCACTGACAGAGCTACCTGCATCATGCCAGACTCCACCCATCCTGCACATGGACTGTTGTGCCGCCTCCCCTCAGGCAGGAGGCTGTGCAGCATCCGGTCCAGAACCACCACAATGAAAAACAGCTTCTCCCAGGATGCTGTCAGGCTGCTGAATAGCTTGCCGCACCGTTGATTGCTGCATGGTTTTAATATCCTTTTCCTTTGCACTTTATGAGGACTATGACTTGGAGCTTTTTTTTCTATGGATTTAGTCGTAGTCTGGATGTTTAGTTTTCTACTGATTTATTTATATTTATACATACTTTTATGCAACTTACATTATTTATATATATTTATATATCTATATATTTTAACTTGGCACCGGGACCTGAGTACTGTGTTTGTTTTTTTTCCATGTACCATGGTGAATAATAAAATGAGTCAGAGTCTGCTAACAGCACCGACAGCGAGATGTATTTTAGCCACCTAAAAGCAGGTACACCTAAAAATATATATACATCCCTTTTAAGTGTTCGCTATATTCTGAACATTTTGGTGCTTTAACCTTCCTCAGACAGCCGCTGACGGTCCGACCCAAACAGCTGATCTGCAGCGTAACACAGTGCACTTGTGCATAGGAATACAGACGTGTGCGGCTGAGGGAATGTAGTGCCAAAGGAAAGGGCTGTCTGACGACAATGTGAAGCACCAGTTCTCCTTTTTCATCTCTTTCCCCTCCTCCTCCTCCTCCTCCTCCTCCTCCTCCTCTCCTCCTCCTCCTCCTCTCCTCCTCCTCTCCTCAGGAGCGACAGTCAGATTTCAGCTGCTATCGAGAGAACACTACTCAGGGACTAATGGATGGATCCTGAACAATATCAGGTACATTTAAGGGGCTGGTATCTATGAGTGATCACAATTTGACGCAGGTCCAAATAAAAAACCCAGGTAGCAGATTTAAATGTGTTTTATTTGCTGTGTATTGGGCCTTGGTGGAGGAATGTACTCTACTGACTACTGTAACCCCTTTACTGCTTTTGCTTAATCACATATTCTGCCTTTGATTATTTTATATTTTGGATTCTTTTTTTATTATTACATTTTTTTAGAACTGGAAAACAGACTACATTTGCTCTTTCTGTGATTCCCATCATACATCTGGCCCTCGCAGCTGTGGGTTCACCCTGAGGCCTGGGACTGTGATCACTGCATGCAAATTTAAATCAGCTAGCAGTTTCCTGCTGACTTTCTCAGTGCATCTCAGCCTCCTAAATGCTTACTAAGCTTCCTGAATGTACGCACCCCTGCCTCTTTCACCCATAATCCAATCAAAGGTACCAAAGGGACAAGGTGAGTCCTAATAACCCGTCATTCCTCCCCAGTGAGGACTGAGCTGCCTGCAGTTAGAATTAGGCAGCTGGAGTGTCATGGTTTTCACATGACTGTTATCTGGCCTGCGTATCTGTAAAGTGTAGAAATGCAATCACAATGTAAAAAAGACAACAGAAGAAACGTGTTCACAGTAATAAACAGTTTTTATTATACACTGTAAAATCTGACAAAGTGACTTCACTTAAAAAAGAATCTAAGAAACTGATTACCTCAAAAAGTAAAGTAAACTACTAATTTTAAGTTGTTAAAACTTTATAGCTCGAACAACTTTAATTGAATTGTCGACTTTACTTGGTGATTCTGAGGAAATCTCTTTCCTGAAAGTCAACTTTTACACTTCACAGTGTAGTAATCCTGTGGCTCAGTATAATCTGTATCCTTTCAATGGTCAGCTGCCATTAAAGGTAGAACTTGTAACAGATGGTCAGAATTAAAATGAAACTATAGGGGGCAGCAGAACTGCTAAGTGCTGCTCAGTATGCTCTTGGCTTTGTTTTTGTATTTGCCTGTAGTGACTAGCTGCTGTTAGCAAGTTAGCTGAGTTAGCTGTGGAGCTTTGTGGCCCTATCAGCTGACTGCGGTCTGCCTGGATTATGGGGGGTCGTCACGGGCAACAGGGCTCAGCCCAGCCTCCCAGTGAACATAGCTGGAGCCCAGACTAAGACTGAACATGGCAGGGAACACAGGACCAAGGTGGTTTGAAGCAGCTCTGTCCAGGACTCTGACTCCGGGGATGATGAAGACATGGCAGCAGGGACAGGAGACGCCTGAAGTCGGTCAAAGCATGGGCAATACTGACTGTGCAACTTGGAACAGAGTTCTGTGTTCAGGTGTTACAGCGCTCTTTATGTGTGCTTGTCTGACTCTCCTGCTGTTAGATCATTGCTTTTGTGAAATATGCTATGCCTTGAAATAAGTCTTGCCACTGGGACGAGGGAGACACATCGTACACAACCATATTTTCAGCCTCATTGGTTTGTGGTGTGAAACTGGGAACATGTGGGCTGAATATCGAGCGTGTGTGTGTGTGTGTGTGTGTGTGTGTGTGTGTGTGTGTGTGTGTGTGTGTGTGTGTGTGCTGTAAAATGAGGAGGGGAGGCAGAAAGAGAAAGTCAGAAGATAGGGACTGAGGGGGAAGAGGCAGGACGAGGTGTTTTGCAGAATGGAACAGGGTGTAGTTGAGCAGGAGAGTGTGTTCCTGTGTGTGAGAGTGCAGGGCTGAACAGATGTAATCAGCTTGTGTGGATGCAGAGGTAATAACTCCACAGGGGGAAAGCTAGAGGAGTGAATCTATCTCTGCCATGAAGACATGGAGCAATCAGGAAAAACCTCAGCCAGCAGATAAAGAAGCAGCAGTTTAGAGTTCAGGTGCAGGGAGTGGAGCACCTGTGTGGGATCCACAGTCGGAGGAGCAGATGAGCATGATGAGCACATACACATTATTTCACAGTTATTTACTTTAAAACTGTGGAAAGGATGCACAGTGTGTTTCACAGAGAAAGTCCACGAACACTGAATATATAAATGTCTGATCTGATGGCATGTCAAGCCTGGGTATGTTTTTATGTAAGGTGTCATTCAGTTAAAGGATCCCATTTGATCGCCACGTTTTAATTGGGACAGTAGTCTATTAAACGTAATTAATTAAAGGCTAGACCAAGCAAGTTAATAAATTAGGCCAGTTATATCAATCAATATGCAGGTCACGCTGCTTAAATATGTGCAGAATTAAGTTCCGCCTTCAAGTCTGTCAAAGTCACCGAAACTCGATTTCTCCATGAGGACAGTTCATTAAGAGAATGGAGATCCAGGAGCAGAGCCGCTGGGCCAGTATACCTGATAACATGTCTGTGTGGACATTGCATGGGTTTTGGATTTGTCCTCCAGCTCAGTGATGGCCCTGTGGACATTTTCCTGCAGGACTTCAGGTAGGGATGGGTAAAAAAATCAGTTCACATAAGAATATGGATTAATATCTCCCGTGATTCAGAATCTATACACAAATGTCAAAAATATTCTAAATGTTACTGAGCGTGGTGTTGAGGGAACGAAGGTAGTGCAGCACCCGAAAGTTTACAGGCACATGCTAGAGCTACCTTTACGTTCATCTTATTAAAAAAGAAATAGCGGTTACAAGCATTTATTTTATTTAATGACTGGATGATTACCTTCATAAGACGACACATGTGAATACCTTTAATGACAACACCCAGAAAGATTAACACTAACACTAACAGAGCAGGTCCAGGACCAGCTCAGTTCAACTCTGTAATGAAGAAAAGAACTTTACCTCAAAAACTCTTCTGCTCAGCGTCTTTAGAAACGCTGGACCTCGGAGCTCACAGTGCAGCAGAGACTCTGTCCTCACTGCTGGACTAACGACACAGCCGAGCACATCCCCTGAGTTTGTTATCCACATTCACACATGCATGCTTTCAAATTGATTCATTTGTTAATTAATGCTGTTGCTTTTTCAAATGAAGAGGTTGCAGATCGTTTATCTTAATTTCCAGTTGTGTCTCATATTGTGTTGGAGCAGATTAAGGGCGGCAGTGATTCAGCACGCCGTTTACCTGCAGCAAAAGACTGAAGAGTGAATTGTGCCCCTTTTTTTATTCATCAGCCGATAGGTTCACACTGTTACGTGTCACAGGCTATGTGCCATTGAACAAACCACTGATATTTCTACAATATGCATGACAACACAGTTGCATTACCTGAGATTGCCAAGCCAGTGAATGCAGTTTACGTTTCAACTTTTGTAAGCGTGAAACCTCTGGGTTGTTTTTATTGTTTAAGGAGAACTCCAGACAATTTCCAGACAACCAGACCAGCTATCTCAGGCCAAACACGTTACCTTTGCCTGATCCTTACCGAGTGAATAGAAAACATAACCTAAAGTAACTTAAAGCTGCAACATTTAAAATAAAATGTAAAAAGAAATGTAAAATAACACCAGTGATCAGTCCGTCACAGGCAGCTTGAGGGACCCTTTTGAAGGAGACATATTGTGCTCATCTCCACGTCCATGGTCTACTTATATTTTGACTTACTGCTGAAATAGGTTTATTATGAGAAAGATTTTGAATAATGAGAGCGTTCTTAGTATTCTAAATCCGATTTCTAAATTCTCATACTGTCACTTGCTGCTGCCTTGTATTTACCCCTGTCTGTTTTGGCTCCTGTGTCTTTAAGACCCCCTTCCACAATACCCAGTTTGCTCTGACTGATCAGCTGACACACCTGAACCAGCACCGCTCACTGGGGCTGTGTCTCAATTCAGGGTCTGCATCCTTCGAAGGACGCTGTCTTCGAAGGCGAGTCCTTCGGAGAGATCTTCGACGGCCGCGTCAACCATTATTAAATGGGACGGTCCAGCCTTTGGAGCATTTCCTGGTTGCGTCACCAGATGTTCACTCACACTGTTTCTCTTGACTATTACTAGGTCTTTACATTTTTCCAACATGGCCCCTGACTGGGAGTAGCCACATGAGCAGAGCAACATGCTAATGCCTGGTTCAACAGGCTGAACTCCAAAATAAACAGTAAAGCAATGTAAAACATGGCGTCTGCGCTCAGCAAAGTCGCGACTCTTCTCTGTTCTGGCACCTCAGTGGTGGAACGAACTCCCGACCAATGTCAGGGCAGTGGAACCACTCTCCATCTTCCGCAAAAGACTCAAGACTCATTTGTTCAGTCTTCACCTCGACCCCGCATAGCATGACTTCCTCCCAACCCCCCCACTTGCACTTGTATGTTCGTATCGTTAGCACTTTAAAAATAATAATAATAATAATATTAATACATTTTATTTGGAGGCGTCTTTCAAGACACCCAAGGACACCTCACAGTGCAGGAGAACATACTCACACTAGTTAAAACAGCAGATCATGGCAAAGACATGGCCAGCATGAACAAAATAAAAGGAGACAAAAGGTGGGTAGACACGTGTGGGAGGGGGGAATAAAACGGTAATGCTGCGATAATGAGTGAAGTGGACAGTATACTAGATATTACAGTGAGTGGGCCAGTTTGAACAGGTGAGTTTTGAGGTGGGATTTGAATGCTGTCATGGTTTCAGACTGTCGAGTGTGTGGGGGCAGTGCAGCTGAGAGCTCTAGCACCCATGGTGCTGAGGTGTGATGTGGGGGTGTTCAGAAGACCAGCAGAAGATGAACGCAGGGAACGAGAAGGGGTGTAGCCCCGGAGGAGGTCAGAAAGACAGGTGGGGGCTAAGTTGTGGAGGGCTTTGAAGGTGAGCATGAGGTTTTTATAGTGAATCCGATACTGAACAGGGAGCCAGTGGAGTTGAATGAGAATGGGAGTGATGTGGTCAGATGATTTGGAGCGGGTGATGATCCGGGCGGCAGAGTTCTGACGGATTTGAAGCCTGTTGAATTGAAGCAGTTTGGTGGGAGGTCCAGAGAGAACAGCTTGCAGTAGTCAATCTGTGATGTGATGAAAGCGTGGACCTGGACTTCAGTGCTCGATTGAGACAGGGATGAGCGGAGTCTGGAAATGTTGCGAAGGTGGAAAAAAGCTGTCCGGGTGATGTTTTTTATGTGAGGTGCGCTTTAATCATAGCACTTATGCACTTAAAGTATCTTTGATAAACAGCAGCTACGATCCTCAGATGAGGGCTTGACAGTTGTTTCTATTTTTTCTTTTTTACTCCATCGACGGTGATATGTCGTGGTTTATTCTTTCTTGTGACAAATGTACTTATTGTAAGTTGCTTTGAACAAAAGCGTCTGCTTAATGCCTTAAATGTAATGTAAATGTAAATGTCTGAGGTAAGGTCACAGACAAGGGGAGTAAAAGTTAGGTGAGTAAAATCCACACATCCTTGATCTGGTGAAATACTGGAGCCGTTTGTGGAGCAAAATACACACACACAAGCACACTCCATAAAAAATGAAGTTAATCCACCAGGTCTTAACATCCTCAGATGGAAGAAAATGAAGACATTTATAGCAGCTCCCATGTTTAGCTCTTAGCTTTGTACCTGTGGTTCCACGCTTTCAAATGTTGGAACACCATGGTTCCTCATTAACTATGTGCCCGTCTGCGCAGCCAACAAGACAGCAGCTGACAGAATGCTAGCTCCAGTAGTCCGTCCTACAGGTAGCTTTCAAGTCTTTGCCGGGGTTACTCAGATTGGAGGTGGTTTTATTCAAATGAGCCTAAACCTTCTGTTAGAGGGAGGCCAAAATCTGAATGGCTGAAAGGGACCTGGATGCAGACACAGTGGAGCGCTGCAGAAGCAGCACAAGAGTGATCTCTAAGTTTATATTTTAGTTTTTGATGGACAGTTATTAGTCTTCGTCGCTCAGGTGAGTTCATTGCTGCTCAGCATAGTTAGTTAGTTAACACAGCCGTGCAGTTAACAAAGAAGGCTTTGGGGACAGGAGAGGGAGGGGGGCCAGGCTGTTAGAGGTGGTTGGTTTGGGAGTCTTTTTGGGATCTTTTAAAAAGCATCTAGCTGCCAGGCCAGCCAGAGCTTTGTAAGCCATCACAGATGTTATAATTAGTGAATAGCTACTAGTAACTGTCTGCACGTTTTCAGTCATTTTACTGAGAATTGGGATGTTAATTTTAGGGTCAGTGTGGTCAATGTTTTTTTAGTCAGAGAACTGAAAATTCAGTACCGTTACATCACTGACATTTTACTCAATTACAAGTAAAACTTCTGGTATTAAAATAATACTTCAGTAAAACTACAATGTATTCTTCTAAAATGCAACTCAGAGTACCAGTTACTTTTAACCGTTGATGTTTAAAGCATTATCATTAGCAGCCATTCAGTCAAAGGGGGTTCTGTTTCTCCAAGTCTTCAGTCTGAATCCCACCAGACTTCTGCTCTGCTCTGTTCTGCTCACTGGTCATGGTCGCCTCTCTAAACCAGCGCCTGCTGTGGACTTTTGTTTCTGTCAGGGTGTTCATTGGCCTGATTGTGATCAGCTAGCCTTTTTCCAACAAATTTGCAGCTGAAAGGTTTAAATATGAATTCAAATTGTACTCGGTACTCTATTATGATTTCACAATTAACCAAGCAGATTAATGCACAAGGATCAAAATGGGTTCGTCCTAGGAGGCCAAGATTCCATAGTGTTAGGAGGGTCCTTAGTGTTATTCAAGGGTTAGAAGACGCCTCTGACAAGGTCCTCTTATCTTTAGATGCCGAAAAGGCCTTTGTGAAAGTGGAGTGGCCTTTTCTTTTTAATATTTTGGAAGGATTTGGTTATGGGATGGGATGGGAAATGTATAAAATGGGTTTAATTACTGTATTTAAATCCTATGGCAGAAATATTAACAAACAATCAGAACTAATCGCCATCAAAAGAAGACGTCATCAGGGATGCCCCTTGTCTCCACTATTATTTATAAATTGAACCATTAGCAATAGCTCTACGAACGCATGCAGAAATAACTGGAATAACAATTGGCCGTACAGAACATGAGCTATATGCAGATGACATTATTTTGTTTGTTTTGCACCTTAGTACAGCTTCTACGGAAGCCCTAAACGGCCATGCATTCATACATCTTTTTCCTCCGTTTTCCCGTGATAACGAGTTAATTTTCTCGAGATCTCGAGATAACAAAACCATAGTGTAGTATATTAAATCATTGCAGGAAACATCATTCAGTGTAGCAATGTCATAGGAGCAGGAGCAGATCGATCACCACCTCACATATCTTTTCAATCAAGTCCTGACACAGGCTGAAATAGCATTATGCCTTGCTATAACAGATAATATACACATTAGTGTGAGAAAAGACGGTTAGCAAGGCTTCACCTATATCGGCAGCGCAATCTAAGTGAGCCTGATGTCGCTGCTGACCAGCTACGAGGTCCCAGGCGTCTCCATGGATACCTGATGATGACCGAGAGATGCAGATCAGCCCTATCAATTCTATTCAATATGCTTTATTGGCATGAATCTAACAGATACAGTGTTGCCAAAGCGTTAAGTAATAAAGACATTACAGTAAAATTAGTGTGTGTGTGTGTGTGTGTGTGTGTCTATTATATCACAGTCATTATCTCGATCTTGAATTGATTATATGGTTATCTCGGGAAAACAAAGTTGCATGGCCGTTCAGGGCTTCCTAAACTATCCCTACACTGCTAGAGTCAATAAAAAGTATTTGGTGGCATCTCAGACTACACAATCAAAAACACCAAGTCCTCGGTCTTATTACTTGATGAGAAAATGAGGGAAGATCCACTCAGAGAGGATCCCAATTTAAACTGGTAAATCAATTTACATATTTGGGAATGGGAATTATGTCTAAATTAGCTTTGACTGTTAAATCTAACTATGATCCTTTAATTGAGGCAATAATGGAATCAATTGATAGATGGACGTCCCTGTCACTGTCCTTGATTGGTAAAATTAACATAATACAAATGAACATACTCCCTAAAATGCTGTATATATTTCAGAATGTTCCGCTGTCTCCACCTGATGACTTTTTTAGGTAAATTGAGAAGCTACTTATTGTATTCATCTGGAAAAATAATCAAGCTAGGATAAGACTATCCCTGCTACACCTATAATGTAATAAAGGAGGTTTAAAATGTCCGATTATAACTTGGTATTATTGGGCAGTACAATTAAGGTCTATGACATTTATTTGAGTGTGATTGCGTTTATTTTTATTCAGACACATTGCCAAATTTGCTGAAACAAGCTACTAATCCAATTGTTAAAATTTTTTTATCAAAGTGAGGTTTGAAGTATGAAAATTCATTAAAGAACCTAATCTATTATCTCTGTACAGTCCATATTTGGGGAAACCAGCGTTTCACACCATGAAGAGCAGATGCTCCATTTAGACAATGGGCATCAAAGGGACTATAAAAATTCAGGATCTGTATCTACCTAACTCAGACAGCATGATGTCATGTGAAGAAAATAGATGAAAATATGTAATACATTTCTTCAGCTCAGAAACTTTATTAGAATGAGCCAAAATAATGTCCTAACCGGACCCTTAATATCTGATCTGGAAAAAATGGTGTCTGAAGACAGCTTAAGTAAAGGTGATATATCAGAACCATACAATCTGTAACTATCCAACTCAACCGAGAGCTCAGATCAGAAGTGGAATGCATTGTGAGAAGATCTAGAAACAGACACATCATGAGAGGACTGGGAATCATTACGCACTAAAGCTTATACCCAATCAATCAATACACGATTCAGACTGTTACAGTATAAATGGCTCATGAGAACATAGATGATGTCAGTTGAATTAATGCATTTTAATAAGAATGTCCCAGATTTATGTACAACATGCACTGAGGTGAAGGGAACACTATTTCATTGGATGTGGCAGTGCAGTGAGGTAAAATCCTTTTGGGAGGAGGAAGTGATGTAAACATTGCAGCGTGGTTGATGTACAGTATGAGCTCCAATCTGGAGAACGACGAAATATCCCTAATATGCATTTATGATTCATGCACAAATTATCTTGTGTCTGAGAAGTTCTTCTTTGCGTTTGTGTGTTGTTTGTTGTTGTTTTTGTTTACGTAGTTTATTGCACTTGTGCCACAGTGTGCATCTTGGTTTACAAGGCACACATCGACATGATGGATAAAATAAGTCAAGTGTGTGTATAAATATGTTCAATAAACATGTTGTTTCAAGACAAAACTAAGCAGAATAAAAACAGAATAAAACTCAAATTACAGACTTGAAAACACACAAAAAAAGATAAATAAGTAGAATTAAGGAACCAGAACACTGACAGTGAACTTCTACTCCAAAATAAAAGTTGTCATTGAAAACAAAACCTGAACTGATCCAAAATACCTTACATTAAAGAATAAAACACAGACACTAAAAGTTATTTCATTATATTTGGATATTTCTGCGCGTCGGACAGTTCTAAGGCCTCCGCGTCTTCCATTAATTCCTGATAATGGACACCTCGTCGGGCATTATCCCTTACATAATCAGGGCCGCTGGAAAGTGTGATCTCCAGTCCACATCTAGACAGAATGATCCTCTCTTCTGTCTCATGGTTAGCAGGCTAGCAGCCGGGCTGTTTGTGCCACAGAGTTTGTCTTTTTTATTTCAACAACATACCCACCTTCAAGAGAAGCACGAGCCTCCTCTTGTTTTGACTTTTTCTTTCTTTTGCTTGCTCCCGATTCATATTGCCGTTTTGAAGGCCATATCTCTGCATCCAACTGACCTCTGATTGGTCAGATGCTGCGTGCTGTCAATCATTGCGGCTGGAACAAGGTCTGACAACACCACCCGGCCTGTCGGCTCTACCTAATGAGCCCGCAGACACTGCAGCTGTGACAGACAATGTGTCGGTATGTTTACCGGGGTAACTACTTTTCACAGAATAAAGTATTGGCTAACTAGCATTCTGTTTCCTAACTGTATGTTCAGTGGATTCACATGTGTTTGAGTTTTTCACAACAGCCAGTGTTGGAGCTGAAGCTGCAGCCTGAGTTTTTTATTGCTTTGTATTGTGTTTTATTCTTTCTGTCTGTTAAATATAAACATGCAGCTACCAGGCTAAATTCCTTGCATGTTCAAATATACTGTACAGTACTAGTCTAATAAAATATTCTAATCCTGAACTCTATTCCTTGCTAATGTTCTGAAGCATAAACTTGGCTAACACTAGCAAATATATATTACCAATGTATAATCAAAATATATATTTTGTAATTTATTCTTGAAGCCATGAATGAGGTGTATGTCAGTGTGTTCCGTGAGAGCACACTCTTTAATTTTAAACCCAATTAAAAAGACAACATATGCCAACCAATCAGTACCAGCAAGTGGGCCCACATGGACATTACCATGTTTCTGTTCTGCTGTTTAATGATAGAGGGCCTCTTCTCTTTGATCAAGTCCCATACACAATATTTCAGCCTGTATTGTGGTAACTGTGGTCACTATTCACTCGTGTGGAGGCGAGGGCATTTAGCATTTAATGCAATGTACAGTATGTCCCATTTGACTTGAATATGGGCTAAATAGTGATAAAAGGTAAGTGGCTAAGTGGGCACAATCTAGAGCTGGTACATTATGTGGGGCACATTATTCCAGTGCACTGTTTGGATGCTGTCTGGAAAATAAAACATGATAAAGGGAAATTTAGGGGAGGAAATGTGGTGCTAGAAAAAGGTTTGTAATACCCCTTTAACACTGGACAAATAACCCACTAACACCCATTGACATCTGGCTTTTGTCTTAAATGTATATATATATATATATATATATATATACAGCTTTCACTCCTGTGCCATTACCTTGGTGGTCACGCTAATTGACGTGAAGTTAAGGAGACTGGCTTGTGAATACTTTTAAATCTGTCTCTGTTCAAGCAGCGTTCAGTCAGTGCTGACTTTGAAAGAGAGACAAGAGTAACCACTTTTAGTGGTTTAGCCTTGTCAGCTGTCGGATCGGTACTGCACAGGGGTGCGAAGTAGCAAAGTACATATACTTCTGAACTTTCTCCTCCTCACATTTTTGTAAAACATGCTTGTTACTTTAGTTTGATGCATTTTGAGTTGAATTATGGATTATTGTTATTTGGCGTCATCACACCACTGACTTCAACCTATCAGAGCACATCACGCATGGCGGACGCAGCGAGATGAGACAAATTTGTAAAAGCCGTAAGAAGCCGTGAACAGACAGAGAGGGAGGCTGGAATGTGGAGAAAAGGCGTGTTAGTGTCTCGTATCTGCAGAGAGTTTCTGATTTTCTCTCTTTGTTGCTGCTCGGGACGCTTTACAACCCAACATGTGTCTATGTGACGTCCTGGGAATGAGACTCAACAATCAGCTGTCTTTGTGGTGCGTTCAGGAACAGCTGGGACAAATCCTACTGATTCTACCTTTAACTTTAATAGTCTTTGAATTATATTAATATGACGTGAGCTTCAGTTTTTACTTCTGTACTCTGAGTATATTTCAGAGCCTGTACTATATCACTTTTACTCGAGTGAAGAAGTTGGATCAGTACTTCTACTTTCTTCTGGAGTGAAGAATGTGTGTACTACTTCCACCATCAGCTCAGGAAAAAAAAAGCATGTGTCTAATTCAGAATGTTATTGATTAAGACAATTAAAAAAAAAAGGTTTAACGTCCTCTGGATGTAGTCTGATGTGATCTGCTTTCCACCCTGCACCATTTTGCTGTAGAAGATGCAGTCTGAGTACATTTCCCACCACACTGTGCACCTTACCAGCACACCCTGCTGTGAGGAGAGACGACTTGTTTGTTTTGGATCAGCTGAAGGGTGCACAGTGGGAGCGCTGTAGGGAGGGAAGTAATGGACTTATTTATATGTAAGTATTGTTAGCACTGTGCTGCTGAATACTGCAGAACATCGTGGAGCAGTGAGACAGACAGACACAGGTAGATATACAGTAGCTGTAATGTAGATCTATAAAGCTGAAGGTGTTCTCTGCTGGCCGTGACTCTGACAGGGCCACAAAGGGAGCGGTAAATGTCAGCTCGGTGAAAGCTCGACTTTTTTGTGTTTGAGGCCTGTCAGCAGGAAACAGGTAGCACTTGAAACGCTGTGACCATGGCAATACCAGACTATGTTGTGAGCAAGTTGTTGCTATGGCAAGCCTCCTGTGTTTAAAGAAGAGTGCAGTGCATTATTACTGAGGGGGAGGGGTTGCCATGGGGACCAGGTACCGCAGTGAAGAGTAAGGTTAGAAAGATAAAGGGGTTTACCAGTCGAGCAGGCTTTCATTAGAAATCTCATATTAGCCGTTTCCTGTATGTCCTGCTCACCAGTTTGGTCTAAACGTTTGATTCCAGTTATATTGTATGAAGTTCTATCAAATGCCCACAATCATTAATAAAACCCATGAATAAGTAGCACAATGTATTGTATGATCCTGGCATGATTTTATGAAACTCTGTGGCATCGCTATCGCTTTGAATCTGCAACTTTATCATGTACAGTTCTTTTTACATTTAACTCACATGACTTTTTCTGTTATATCTGACGGTTTCTTTTAATGCGTGGAAGATAAAATCACAATCCACTGAGTAGAGATTTCTGTTAACTATTTATCAGCAGTTACATGAAACACAGTTCTTTGTTAGACAGCAGCAGCAGTCAATAACTGGAGACATGGGAGACACATAACAGAGGCTGCACCACAGACTCCAGATTACACCTTCAATATGAAGTGAATTCACCTCCAGCATCTCTCCTGTGCACTACCTGTAAGTCGCACACTGCCTCCAGTCGGCTGGGTCTCGTCTTGAAAATGAAATCTTATGGGGGGATCAGCAGAATGTAGTCAATATTCCAGCATATTGTAAATGTTCATCTCATTTTCTGAAGAGAAAAACAGTTCATTTAATATAAACTTTGGGGATAATCTTTTGTCACTCTCAGGGAACTCTATATCAGCGATGCATTGAATTTGTCCATCCTTCAGTTGAGTCAGGGATAAAGGATGTTAGACATCGTCACTGACTCTGTGGTCTGCTCCTGTTTGTACTGTGGACACTTCCCAACGAAATGCCATTAAAAAAAAAATATTAGTCTTTAGTTAACTACACTGGAACTATTGTTATTTTGCTAGTTGTTCATTTTGATCTCACGTCATTCGTTACACTAAGCAGGGGGTATTATCCTGGGCCCAGGACAATTTTCCAGGTTTTGTATAAATCAGTTCAGTAGTTTTTGAGCAATCTGACCAACAACACAAAACCTAAATAAAAAAGCTGAAACCTGTTCATTCATGTGGTTTGAATTCGCTCTGTGAAATCTGCAGTGGGTCATTTCAAAAACCTTTGGACATTCTGTCAGTCATGTGACTCAAGTGTTAACTCGACTTAACATGCAAGTGGAAGATATTCTTGGGAGCCTTGAAGTTCAAGTTTCAAACCATATTTTTACCTGCCTTAAAGTCAAAACATCAAATCAGTCTCCATCAAACTGAATCTGAGCAACATGAATATCATTTTTCAAATATTCAACATTCACATTTCTAAAACATAGAAACTTTCAAAGAGGGGAAATGAAACCCCATGAAGTCATCTCAGTGACTTCTGAAGCAAAGGATTTCAGTGGTAGCCTCCGTGAAGGTGAAATGTTACTGAGCAGAGAAAGATCTTCATTGGCTGATTTTTTTTCTGCCAAACAAACTCTCTGTGTTTTCACGACCGAATAAACAAACTGACCTGAAAGGACAACACAGTTTATACTGTTTTACTTTACATGTGGCGGACCCTGCCACCTCTCTAGCTTCAGTGTTCTGGGACCTTATTTTCCTCTGAGAACAGCTTGTTTACTAACTTATGGACAAAGTTTGTATTATTACTTCATTAATATTGTAAATATAACAATTCTTCTCCAAAACGACATAATGCCCCTTTAAGTTTTGACATCATGTTTTCAGCTGTGGTTTACATGCTCAGTTGCTAATAACACACCATGTATAACTAGAGAAGGCAAGTTCTGAAGAGCTTGTGGTCATGAATGCTGGCTGATGGCAAATGAGCATTGATGGCTGTAAAAACTGAATAATACCAAGAATATATGAAAAATGTGGACTATTTTGGGGGGTTTGTTGAAAAAGCTGACACCACACTGAATTACACACTATTCTGAAGAATTCAAAATATAATAATAAGCCAAACTGCCGTGCTGGCTCGCCTCCAGCATTCACAACCAATAATGGCTATTATTTTCTCTCATCGATGCTTTATTTTTTTTAGTGTATTTATTTGATTAAGCCACCTTCTACAGAACTGTCATCATACTCAGACGTGTACAGGACTGACATTTGGATGACTGGGCCTTGATTGGGCCTGTGGCTGATGTTGTGTTCTGGAGTGGTATCAATTCTGAGCTTCAAAAAGCCAGACTGGTGTGACAGTGTGAGGGTGAGGAGCGAGGCAGAGGTTGCAGCCAGTGTAATGTGCTGTTAGGACGGAGCTGCAGCAGATGCTGCACTCACTGAATGCTGGTTAGGGGCCATTTAGCACCAGTGGACCTGCTGCTCTAAACTGGTGACCCAACACAGCACTCACGCTGCGGCCACATATGTCTATCCAGACACAGACACAGACACACACACACACACACAGACACACACACACACAGACACACACACACACACACACACACACACACACACACACACACACACACACACACACACACACACACACACACACACACACACACACACACACACACACACACACTCCAGAGGGCTGTGCCTTCTTAATGCCTCCCTTTTCTCACCCTCACACAAACACGAAACATGTTTTCTTCTGCAGCTCGCTCGCTTCATCACCACGTCACCTGGATTATCAAAAATGTTTTATTGAGTAAAATCTCAAAGCACAAGATATATTTATGGTAAAACACATGATTTGATATTGTAGATATTTACAGCAATATGTATAAAGGCTCCATTTTCAATAAACATTGACTTCAATTTACAAAAGCATTTCAGGCGAGGCATTCAAACACTGATGGATAACAAATCAAAGTGTACTCTCCCTTTACAAATGGAACGCAGGGAAACTTCATGGCATGATCCCCACTTTTTTAAGAATAAAAACACATTTTCAGCATGCTTGTATCTGCAAAAATACAAAAAGGAAAAAAAGAAGTGCTTAAAAGGATTCCAGCTTTTATTTTTTGGCACTGCATGCCAAACTGTTGTCATGTGGATATCTTGTATTGCTCCTTGCCAAAGTCACAGACAGGGGCAAACAGAAAGCTATCAATAAAGAGGATTGTTATTCATTCATGAAGCACAAATACAGATCACAGCAAAATCCTCACCTAAAAATGACAAAGCATTTTATATAGTAAAGTACATGAGGCATGCATTTCATGCTACAGGGCGTGTTTCTGCAGCTACAGTATGTCGACAGTGGAAAACATCTTGGCCATACAGTAATTCAGATACCTGTGGAGATGTTTGTAGTCTTCTCCTCAGCACATACACATTCAGTCACAGCTGGATAAGTCCGGTCTGAGTCCAGACTGTCTATCCTTGGTGTTCATTTGTACTTATTTGGTCAGAATTATACATACTCAAAATGATTTTTAACTGACTTTTCTGCAGTGGTAGCACCCTCTTTATTAGGATTTGCCCGTGGGCCTGATTATTTTAACAGGTGACAATGTCATTATTGTAATTTGATCCATGTAACATCAGTGTGGGCAGGCACAGAAACACACTCTTATTCACACACATGTGATTTCTTCAGTTATCATAAAAGCTGTTTTCGACCTTCTTTACCCATACAGGACTGAAAAGCTGATGGAGAAATAATGGATACTTTATGTTTTTATTATTGGAGTCAAATAGTGGTAATAGTAGGAGTAGTCAAATGTCTAAAGATACACGGACCAGAACTACTGGAACCAGCTTACACTATGGAAGCCATCAAGTGTCTTTTGGATTTTGAGGTTAATTTTGGGATTAATGAAAAGAAGACGTGAGCTCTATCATCCTTTGCAAACAAAACCAGTCAGGCTGCTGGACTTGAAGTCTTCTATCTAACATGTGGAGTGAGTGCTCTGCTCAGCTGCAGTCACCACATGTGGACCGAGTGAGCCTCACTTAACTATCGTCCTCCTGAATGGTGAGTGTTGTAAAGGGACAGACAGCTTAAGTCACTAATGGCTGATATATTTAATGTTAAATAAACAAGGTAAAACCTAAAAATAGTCAGTAGCATACCACAGAGGCCGTCGAATATTTCAAACCCCAATTATCCCTGCAGTGCAGCGAAATGATGCCTTCAGCCTGCTGTTGATAAGAAGCACTTAAAAGTGCTCAATGTTGGTACAAATGTTTGGTCACATTTAGTCTTGACTCATTTTTTCATGAGATATTTCCTGAATTATTGATTTTTCATATTTTGTAGTTCCACAACAATTAGTCACAACTTAACAGTTGCTGGTTCCAGCTTCTAAACTTCAAGAAATAGTTATTTTATTCTTAATTTATGATCACTATTTGTAATATTATTATTATTATTGGGTCTATGGTCAGGGTCCCTCAGTTCCTATGATGGTAAATGTGAAGTCTACAGCTGCCAACAATATTTTAGACAGTAATATTCTTTCAACTTTGTGTCAGCAGTTTGTGTTTGGCCCTTTCCTGTTTTAACAAGCCCAGAGCCAGCTCCATACAGCAAGGCTTTACCCAGTGTGCTCTGGAAGAAGTGTCAGCCAGGTTCAACATCTGGTGGAAAGCCTGTAACTAGAAGCTGGAAGAGGCTGATACAGCAGCAAATGAATGTCCATGGTTTGGAAATGACATTATCATCCCCACATACAGCTAGAATGGCTGTCCGCATTCTTTTGGCCATAAGTGCATTGTTTTTACCACATTTTAAATACTGGAACATCTGAGAGGTTTGGCTTATTTTGTTGAACAAAATAAGAGATTTTGGGTTCTTCATAATGCAACAACGTTTAACAAATGAGTAAACATATTGGCATTGGCATCTGAAACATCTGATCCATGTCCAGCCCTGATGGGAAGTGGTTCTGGTATTTCAGAGAAGAGCTCCTGGGCCCAAAGACCAGGACTAGAAACAGGAGATGGACCCAAAAAAACAACACCAACAAAAAACAGTCTTTAAACTTAAACTGAGAAAAACTAAGAGATGAAGATTTGTACAATTACAGCAGTTTGTTGGGACTGCTATACTGGCCCTTCTGCACTGTGAACCTGTAACATGGAGATAATGTAGGGTGATTGACTGCATGTCTGAAACCGATCAATTCTACACTGTTTCATCCAATCAATACATGACATTCAGCAAGCTTGCATGAATATGTCTTATCGTGATTATCCTGTGTCTTACGTAGAGAAGTCAGGGTATAAATGCAGTTTCTTCTTGATTAAATGTATGCATGAAAATAGTCCAATGTAAAGATATAACGTCATCATTTGCATAAATTACAAGATATCAATTGTAATACAAAAAAATAGAAGTAGTGGCACAGGTGTGAGTGGAGATCCAGACGCTGTGGTGTCTGCTCAGCCTTGCGCCTGTCCAGCAGCTCATTTACAACAATCTGGGTTTCCCTTTTTTTGTCCAGCAAAAGCAGCGGCTGACTACAAAAAGAGTGTCTGTGGAGGAGGTGAGAGTGTTGCGTGAGTTTGCAGACCTCACAGCAGCAGGAACTGATATGATGTTTATGCCATAGTGTACCCGTAGCTCCCACAATGCAGTGCCACCAGCAGCCGGTCTCTCAGGACCTCCTGGGTTGGATATTCAGGGAGTTTCAGCATGTTGATACTGTAGAGAGGAGAAAACAAGGGGGGGACATGGTCAAGACAGTGGTTACGACGATCGATCTAGCCAATGGTGGAGCGCTGATGTCTCATACCTGTCTAAAAGACAGACCTACAGTGATATAAATGACCTGTTGCACATTCAGTCATAGAAAGACCTCTCCCTGTTTTCAGACTGTGCCTTTAGTGTGTGAAGATGCCAACAATACAGAAGAGACACACTGCCCTCTAGTGCTGAGGAATACTTGTGAAATGCCACAGAGTTTGAGCTGCAGAGTGGCTTGTACGGAGTCTGTATGTCTCTTATAGTGCTTCGCTTCTTGTGGTGAAGAGTGAAACAACAATTTCAGCAGTACTGTTACCAGCGCAGTATGATGTATGACACTGTAAGATGAGTCTGAGACAAGCCCAGCTGTGAGCTCACTCAGTACAATCCCTTGGATTTCCAAAAGCCTGACAGGACGGAGACATCGGGCGCTGTAGTTTAAGCAATGCCTGTCAATGCAGAACAGAACTAAAGGTTTGTGTTCCTACACATATACCGTACATTTTGAGCTGTTTTTTTCAAGGAATCCTTGCATAAATGTTGCATTCTTCACTTAAATTGGGATTGCAACTCATTAGACAAAAAAAAGCAACACTTCATTTTACAGGTCTCATAGTTTCTATAATTTCCTGGAAAGAAACTGACACAATTGTAAATTAATAGGAAGATTTATGGAAATTAATTTTCTAACAATTCTACAGCACTCAATTAGTACACTATTAAATCATTAAAGGTGCACTATATAGTTCTCGAGAAGTAATTCAAAGTCAGAATTGTAATATTTACAATATTAACGAGGTAATAACACAAACTATTCCATAAGTGAATAAACCAGCTGTTCTCAGAGGAAAATAAGATCCCAGAACACTGTTTGAAGCTAGACAGGTGGCAGGGTCCGCCACAAGTAAAACAGTATAAATTGTGTTGTCCTTTAAGGTCAGTTTGTTTATTCACTTTGTTCAGTCATGAAAACAAAGAGTTTGATTATTTAGTTTGTTTATGAAGAAAAAAAGTCAGCCAATGAAGATCTTTCTCTGCTCATTAACATTTCTGCCCCCAACCTACAGAGAGCTCCTTTAAGTACAATTCTATATTGGTCATCATCCTCTGAACACCCCCGGGTGCTGCCTGGAACACACAGGCTGCAGCAGGAAGCCTACACCGTCCCTCTCACCTTACTGGTATCAAACGATCATCTAACATCACATCTGCTATTCAGCCTGCTTCTTCATGCTGCAGCCCACAGTGACATCATGATACAGATTCGGGGACGATGGCTGGCCTGCTGGCTGGTGTTGTTGTTGAACATACCGTCAGATGATGTTTACTGTTTGTCAACTGCACGCAATGTTACTGACTTTGAATCTTGCTAGCATAACGTTAGCTTTGTGGCTAATGGCCGAGCCAGATGGTTCTATGAGCTGAGCGGACCAGTTTGTCTCCTGTCGCTAAGTCGGATCTTGGGTTCATCCTATAACATCCTATAACTGATGTTTATAAACCTTTACAGCTGCTTAAAAAAATGTATAAAGCTTTTTGGTTTGTTTAAAGTAAAATAACTATAACTAAATTATATAGAAAGCTATCATTTATTAATGATGGTTATTACAAAACGGGTACCAATTAATGTTCTTAATTTTATAAATTCTTTGGCAACTGACCATGGAGTAGGCAGGATAATATCCTTCAAGGTGTCAATAATCAGGAATGAATGCCTTCTAATTCCTGTTAATGGACACCTGGCCAAGCATTATCCCTTACTTAACTACAAGGTAAACTAGAGAGTCATTTAGTCAGTGTGCAGCAGGTGAGCTGAACATGCAAAAAAGTGAACTTTGTTTACAGGTTAAGCAAACAATTCAACAATAATACGTCATAAAGCATAAGGAGACAGTATGTGCTTGTGTTTAAATGGATTGCTGTCTTTTTTCAGGCATCAAGATTTCAACAGTTCTTTTAAAGAAGTTCATCTGGAAATGAACAACTGCTTCAACTTATTTGTCTTAGGAGCAATAAATATGTCATTAATACCAATTACATCATTTGTTTCAGAAACCAACCTGGAAATTCATGATGGTATCACATAGCAAAGACACACAATGTAAAATATGCAGAACCTGCACTTGTCAACAAAGATATAAAAAATGTAACATCTCTATGGGGAACTGACAGCAGAGCAGCCTCTCCAGCCTGCTAGAGAGTGGCAAGCAAAAAGACTGCAGCAGGTGACAGAGGAGACAGGAGACAATGACAAGTTAAGGAGAATATAATAAACATGATTACAAAGAGTCATTACCAGGTACTAGAGGTAGGCAGTAGGTTGGAGGTGTATGGCACTGCAGCAACGGTGAACTTCTGCAAACCGCTGCCACCCATCAGGTACGCAAAGCCACCATGAGGAACCCTGGAGCTGAAGGAGAAGGAGACTTTACTACATCGGACATTCACACAGTTTTCTGTATGAAGAACCACAGTGGATCCAGCAGACAAACCTTCCAGTGACAAACTGAAGCAGAAGAACCCGTTCCTCCTGGGTCAGGCTCTTCACCACCTCCCAGAACCACTGCAACAAGATTCACACAGATTAGCCCTGAAGGTCTGTTTGACCTGTGGTCAGAAACAGGTCCAAAACACAGCCTTTATAATAACTGTCATGAATAAATAGTAACCTTTAAGTTTTGTACTTTATAAGTACTTTATAAACCATTTATTAAGACAGATCATGTTTATAGATGAACTACAGATTATTCATTAACCATTTACAAAGTATTATAAGCACCAAATTACAATTGCTTGATAAATGGTTTATAGAGCATTTCATTGTGAAATAACTAAAGTTTAATTAACCATAAATGTTTTTTTACTAGTTGGGAATAATGACTAAAGTATGACTAATGATCTCAGTGTGCTGGGCCATGATAACGTATTCACGTCCACACACTGAGTGAATTGAGGACAATAAACCCTCCCTCGGTTATATCCAGTTTAGGGCACATTTGTTTTAAAAGTGAAGCAAAGCTTATAAGAGAGATGTGTCAACTCTGTTGTGCAGTGGCAAAGATGGAGGGCACATCCAGCGTCATGACACACTGCATCCCTTCTGACATTATTGATTCTGCTCTTGTGGTGCAGAACTTGCCAGGAAAATATCAGCCAACTGTTCTTTATAGTCCCCACATTTCCTTGAATCATTTCAGACTAATCCATGACTACAAGATGGTAACATCAATGTCGCTCGACCCCAGGAGGTGATTGACGTGAAACACAGTTGTTTAGTTGACTCAATCCGTCAGGCTGGAAGAAGAAGAGCTCACCTGGATGACTGGCTCCTGAGGGTCATAGCCACTGGTGTACTCTGTGTTCCTGCACCAATCCTGCACATCGATCTCTGGCATCCCTGACAGCAGGAGCTCCTGTGTGCGCACACACACACACACACACACACACACACACACACACACACACACACACACACACACACACACACACACACACACACACACACACACACACACAATCAAATTTGTGTTGATCAACCAATACTGACCTCTGATATGATTCATTAAATGCTGCTTGAATGCTAAACTGACTATCTAAGGATAACTCAACTGAATTCATTTATTCTCAGTGATTCATAGATGACGTTTCTCTTTACAAAACCAATTTCGCTGCATCATCTCATAGCATCTGCTAAGTACTGATCAGATACCAGTGTTCTCTATTTATCATACTTTAAAATCTTTTTTTAATCATTCTTTTTTTTTTTATTCAGGTGAAGTTCTCATACTGCTGAATGTGTTCAGACAACATTTTACATTTGAGAACTTTGACTTCAGTTGTCAGAATCTTAGTCTGATATTACTTCATATCCTGTCAACAAATCCCATGAGCAGACCTAAGCCAACAAAAATGTACATCTAAAAACACCTAAAGCTCCAGACTCACTTTTCATACCGGTTGCGCTGGTGTAACTTTTTCACTTAGGTGCAGCAGCACACCAATCATTTTTAATTTAGATGCTTAACATGTTATATAAATGATTGTGAACAGGCAAAAAAACTGAAAACACGTTTTCCTTCACTTAAATCCCAGCACAAAAATACAATTTGACAGCTAAATTTCAGGAGCAAAGGTGCGACCAATGGAAATGTTTAGTTGCGCCCGACAGATCATTGTGTGCATATACAAGCAAAAGAATCGTATCCTGGAGCCCTGACACCAAACACATGTACAGTTTTAATTTTCGGGCAGCAGGACAGTGTGTGTGGGACTGAGTCAGTGTAAACTACAGTTTGTCTGTTCATGGTAATGATGAACATGTCAGCCAGTGAGAACGTGTCTCACTGACAGCTGTTCAGTTCAGCTGTCGGCTGCCCTGCAATGACAGCATGACCGAGGCATGTCCAACAAATCCAGGGTGGGATAATCATCATGCAATGCTATTGATCCCCGCAGGAGTGAGGACAGCAAGTCTGCCGACATACACAGAAAAACAACCTCTAATGGGGTTGGAGAAGAGGGAGGGGCTTCAAGGTGACCCCAGCCGTCCCAGCTCACCCAATAATGGCTAATCAATCCCTGCATCAGAGGGGAGCAGGCAGGCCAAGTGGGACAAGGAGAAAATAAAACTGTACAAGACAACGGATGAGAGGAGAAGGAGGAAAAGGAGGGGAGGAAAAGGAGGGAAGGACAGGGAAGTCTGAGGAGGATGACAAACCAATTCATATTCGTCAAAAAGCTGGATGAGCGAGGCGGGGATGAAGGTGTGGAATCCGTGCAGAAAGGCGTTTATCTGAGGTTGGATGGCTCGCGTCATCCTCAGCTCCGTCACCAGCTGGACATACTCGGCCTGAGAGAAGACACACACATAGATCAAAGTCCTCCAGAAACACTGATGAGAGACAGAGCTCATACATAGTTATTCTTCCGTCCTCTGTGACCGCTCTCTTCTTTACAAGACACTGCCACCTGCAGGAGCACTGAAGTACTGCACTCTCTAATGAGCACCCTTCCAGGCAATAAGCTGGAGGAGAGAGATCAATCGCTCATAGGAGACTAACTGTGGATGAATATACCAGAGGAGAGCTTAGGCCGGTCATTAACGCCACCTTCAGCCACACCGCTGCAGGATGACACACAAAACTACACAACTCAATGTGCAATGTCCTCCTTAGCCAAAAGAACCTGAGCTCCTTCTGGGATTCAATTGGAAAAGAAAATAACTCAGGAAAAGAGAAGAGGGGGTTTAGGATGATTCAAGGTATTGCTGGATGACGAGGCTTAAATTAATGTCACAATATTATCATAATAACAATACCAGCTAATCGAAGCAAATACGATTGTTTGCCATTTAGCTTTCTTGCCCAGAGTTAGAAAATGATACGACACTCATGGTTTGGGCCGATAGACGTTGCCATCATCCATCGCCAATGGCTGACAGTCATGGACTTCTGAGCCCCGTACCATCGTCACACAGCGATTTAAAGGCTCCCCACCAGACAGCACGAAAAAGTAGTTTGTCCCCTCAGAGTTACCGTAAGGCAACAAATGTTGGCGTTTGTGACATGTGGGAGAGAAAATGAAAAGAAGTTTATAGTTGCTCGGTGCGATAACATTACTTTTCCATGTCTCCTTTATTATTTTTTGTTAAACCAGCTCAGTTAGGCCAGTCCTGCTGTTAGTGTTTTTCTCTCATTCGTACCGGCCAGCTAAATTTGATTCAAGCTTCTGAGGCTGAAAACAGCTAAGTTACAAACATATGGTGCAGAAACGAAGACCCTTTTAAACGTGGCATAGGGATGCATGTTGGGGTGACGGGAGACAGTCTTCTGAGCTGCGTGAGATCAGTGGGTCAGAGCAACAGTGGGGAAACGGACACAGTGGAGACTACATGGCATGCTAATGAGCAAAGTCGGCCTTATGGCAACTCTAAGCTTCTGAAAACACAAGAACTTTATTCAGGAATTACTAGAAAAATCTCAAACAAACCCAGCTCAACTTTAATGATATAGCACAAGTAAAACTAAAGAAGTAGACAAACACCAGAGAGAAAATAGACAGTGAAAATAAAATAATAATAACAAAAATCAGAAATACTATGACAGGGCATTAGCACCTTGTACTGAGCTTTGTCCTTTCACCTGAGAAACAACTGGACTCATGTTTCCACCAGGTGACATCATGCATCAAACTGTGCTCGTGGGACTGACCTTGTTGTCCTGGGTGACCAGCATGCTGGTGCCTCCAGGTTTGAGCGGCACTTCCTCCATCGCCCCGAACACGTCTGTCTCGACAGAGAAGGTGAGCTCCAAACCCAGGTCACTGATGTCGTTGTCCAGAATCCACTGCAGGTTCTTAGCATACTCTGGATCGATGGATGACACATCCTGATAGTTCACAGGGATACCTGGAAAACACACACACACACACACATGCATTTAATACAGTAGGGAACATCATGACCACTGGAACAAGATTATATTACACTAAAAATGAAGAGAGGAGATACATGATGCTTTAAAACTGTAAAAAAAAAAAAAAAAAAAAGGTTAACCAAATGTAACATTTTTGAATATCTAACGAAGCTGAAGGGCGTAGGATCATGTGATGACAACTGTTTTTTAAAAACTTAATGAACATAAAATATGAACTTTGATATTCACTGGGGCTTCACATTCCAATTTCCCCAAGATATATCTTGTTTGAATGTTTGAATGGAATGACAAATCTCCCCTCAGCAACTGTTTAAAACATACACTATATTGCCAAAGGGCCATCTAAATAATTGAAATCAGGTGTTCCAATCACTTCCACGGCCACAGGTGTATAAAAGCAAGCACCTCGGCATGCAGACTGATTCTACAAACATTTGTGAACGAATGCGTCGCTCTCAGGAGCTCAGTGAATTCCAGCACAGTACTGTGATAGGATGCCACCTGTGCAACAAGTCCAGTCGTGAAATTTCCTCGCTCCTAAATATTCCACAGTCATCTGTCAGTGGTATTATAACAAAGTGGAAGCGATTGGGAACGACAGCAACCTGGCCACGAGGTGGGAGGCCTCGTAAAATGTTGGAGCGGGGTCAGCGGACGCTGAGGCGCAGAGTGCACAGAGGTCGCCAACTTTATTCGCTTCTTCACATTTTTGCACCTATTTTGTTTTTCCATTTGTGCTCTCAACATCAAATGATGGCTTGCCCTCAATGATTTTTTTGAGATTTAAATAAAGGTTGAATGAATGAATTGACAAGAACGTTGCTCAGTTGAGAGACTTGCCTAAAAGGACTTTGCAGGTTCACACTGTACCTAATACAGACAACAATCACTGCTGATAATGCAGAATATCTCTGACTTTGTGATGCTGAGGCGAGATGTGATGGTGTAAAGAGTCGCCCCACTCACACTGCCTTCTGAGTGCAGGGATCCTACGGCAGTTCTCCACATCCTCCTCTGTGTGAAAGTTTATGCGATTATGTAATTATCTAATTTAGAGCGAAAAATGTAACTTTGTCACATTCCAGGATGTTTGGTGGGTCAGGATCTCAACCACAACACATTATAACAGCATCCATAGGATTATAAACAGTCAGCGGGTTCATGTGTAGATTAACAGACGTCATCATCATGGTGTTGTACCGTCACGCCTCTTTAGGATCTGCAGTGCCGGCTTTCTGTGTGAATTACACACTGGTTCGTCTTCACGCCGGAGCTGCTTGGTTCTGTGTGAACAAACAGCGGTGGAGAATTGGCAGCCGGTGCTGCAGAGATAATGCGGCTTTTCTGTGTGAGAAGGGCTAGTGTCTTTAATCTGACTCAACTATCACAGGAAAGAGGTTCCAGTTTGACTGAGTTGAAGTGATTTTTGTTGTGCTGTGTCAAGCAAATTGTAAAGGTGGAAGATGAACCCTAAAAACACAGATCTGACCCTTATCTACACACATGGCTGGATTCCATACCTAGTATGTGTTTGTAGAAGGAGCGGGTGAAATAGATGTTGACCAGCTGTCGGTGGTACAGAGCCAGACCCAGAATCTGACCTGCAAACCGGAAGTAGTTCAGGTGGTCGGGGTTCACTGAGGAATTACTGTTGGGCTGGAAAGTTGTACCTGTAAATCACACACACACACACACACACACACACACACACACACACACACAATCTACTTCAATCTACACAATTAAGTTCCGTGTGTCACTTTCATGTTGTCACAGAAATATTAATGTCTTGTACCATCAGCTGACTGAGTGAACAGAGCATAGTCTGGGTTGATGATCTCATTGGATAGGATGTCAAACCACTCCCGAACCACGCCCTGGCCCTGAAACAAACACCACAACTCAGCTCACTGGTTTGGATTCAATGAGCCCATCAGCTGACAGCTGCAACAGGCCAACAGAAAAGCAGTCAGTGTCGTGAATTTAGAGACCTACCATCCCCTCCTCGCCATGGAAGCGAACAGCGATGCCCTGTTTGAGCTTCTCGTTGGTGGACTTGGAAACCATCTCACAACTACTCCTGAAGATGGATTCTGTTAGGGAAACAGCAAAACTGAATTAGTACACAGTGGCACAAATCTGTGAGGAGGAACAGATGGGGAGATCGGGCTGGAGCTACATGCTTTCTGTTCTTTCTTTTGTAGAGAAGACAGATTCCATTTAGAAGCTGGCAATGTATTGCCACCTGGCTTATAGGGAAACATCCACACCCTGTAGACATTGACATTTTTATCTTAACACATAAGTATGCCCCTAGGAGCATCATTACCTTTGCTGTTCACTCAAAACTAATACCTGAACGCATTCTTAAAGGCAAGTATATCTCTGGCCATCAGATCAACCACAAGTCAATAAGGACTGAGATGTGAAGGAGTAAAACTCTAAGGCCTGCAGTGCTGTTTACACTAACATGACTGGCGCATTAAAAATGCAGGCCCTTCATTCATTTCCATACCCACAGAGCACTGTGTTGGCACAGCAGAGGTGTCAGTGGTTCACGGTGTTAGCCGACATGTGAGTGTGCATCCCTGGTAGTTTACTTAAAAAAAATGAGTGCCACGGTGACAATGTAAAATGATATGTCTCATAGTATTATAATCCCTAAAACTCATGATTTTATTATCCAACCAACCTTTTATGGTCACAGTTTTTTAAAGCAATGCCAAAATAAAACATGTTCACACTGTACCAACAATTGGCACAAAAACTCAGACTGTCCGCATTACCCAATAAAAGCAAGGCAAAATTATATTGGAGTGTAAATTTCATTTGTGATTCAACTTTGGTATAATCATGCTTTTCTGACTCTGAACATTAGAAGTGTATGGTGATGAAAGCGGATTTTACCTCTGTGGATGAGCAGGATGTCGTTCTCATTGACTGGCCGATGAACCATGTCTGAGTCTGGCTGGCCAGCCAGCAGATGCTCATAGAACCACTCACAGCGATCCTTGAAGGGCTGGGGGGAAAAACAAGACTTCATCCCACACTGCACAGCACTTTCCTAGACTAATTACCACTTCGCTGTGCTTTTAACTCTCAGAATGTGGATTTTTCGGTCTCAACCGATGGCTCGGAGAGCTTTCAGTGCTAAAATACTTGTCTGTAATACAGAGATGAGGCTGGGGTCTATTTGCATAATATATGCCTTTGTTCTCTAAGCGTTGGAGGTAGAGTGAAGGATGAGTGTGGAAGAGAAAGAAAGGCTTTTCCCCCTGGGGCTGCGGGGCGTATCGAGAGAGGAATCAGCAGATGAAATCAAATTCACAGGTTAAAGTCTGTAATTAAAACAAGGGCCTACTCCCAGGCGAGCCATAATCCATGGGTAACGAGGCTCGAATGCTGCAGCTCAAACAGGAATACTGAAGAGTGAGTGAACAGCACACAACTCGGAGCAGCACTTAAAATTTATGAAGCCGTATAAATGGAACTTAAGACAAGTGTTATCGCCATGGTTGTAACACTGTTAAATGATGCTGAAGTGAAGACAGGGGACTTTCAAAGTCACTTTCCATGAAGTCCCTGAAGATAGAAACATAAAGACTCAGAGCTACTTGTCAAAGAAAATGAGGAACGAGGTAAACACTTTCTGAGCCACAGTGTAGTTTACTTACATGAGAAACAAATGAAGCGGTGTAGGTAGATGGGAGAAAAGTTACGGATTTTGGAGCTACTAAATCATGACTTACTTTAGAAGGTACAATTCAATTCAATTTCAAACGAGTCAGAATAAAATAGACTCAATAAACTAAATAAGATATTTACAGTATTTACATGAGCTGCAAAGTAGCACTGAGGTAGGTTGGGTTGTGCATGAAGAGGCAGCAGCAAGTTAGTGCAAATGTGAAAAATGCAATAGATAGGGAGGGGAACTGGGAAATGCAATGACCATCAACACTGACTCTTGATTAGCTTGACAGGGTACACTTTGAGACCCTTTAAAAGGGGTCATTTGTAAGAAATGGCCAGAATTTGAAGGTAGCTCCAAAGCTATGGGGGGCAGCATAACAGCTAACTGCTGCTGACTATACTCTCTGCTGTAGCTATCTAGCTGGACACCAGACTGGGGATGAACACAGCCTCTGAGACTGACAGATTCTAGTTTGACAACAGAGGATACAGTAAGGAGGTGATTAACTGCAGCTCCCATCAGGACTATGACTCCTGGGACAGGAGAGTCAGGGCGAAGGGGGAGTCAAGCATCGGCACCAGTTGAAAATGGCGTGTAGAGAATATATTCACAACTTACTCTGCTAATTGAAGATTTATTTCCACCAAAGCAGAGGTGATTGTGGAAAGACAAATCAAGACTGTGTAGTTGAATTATATTTTGTTCATCTTAAGTTTGAAGTGAGTTTTTCTATGAGTCTTAAACTTCTGCTACCATATGACATCCTTTGAAACATTTAATACAATAGTTAACTGAGTCTTACTTGGCCCTTAATAATATGCATGAACCGTGACATCAGCTCTGGACACTCCAGGAGGAAGTGAAAGTGGTTAAAGATGATCTTTGGATTCCTGAAAAAGAGGAGGCAGAGAAAGAAATTAGACAGGAGGAAGTGAAAGAACAAAGAGAGCAGAGTGGAAATAAATTAAGAGGAATGAAGTTGATCGATCGATACTCAGTCTCTGGGTTGAAGAGGTTGAAGTATGGCACAGGGCCACATTGACTCACCTGGTTACAAAACACTTGAGCACCTCGTCATGCTTGCAGACAAACTCGATGAAGCGAGGGGACGTCATTCTGAGTGAGGAAAGAGAGGGGGGTGAAGAACAGGGACGATGGAGTGAGACAGGAAAACCTCATCAACTGCATCTGTCTTACAATCAGATCACTCAACTGAATCTCCACACTGAAAATGATCAGGCATCATGTAGCCAAAATGATGATGGAAAGGACCGGAGCAGCAAAAACAAAAACCAAGACAGCTCATTCAGCAGGAATGTCGATAACAGTCCTCTCTTGGCTGTTGTTTAGGCATCTTTAATGACCTAACTGAGTACAGGAGTGTATAATTATCTACCTGGAGAAGCGTTCAAACAAAGAGAGTTCAATGTAATTTGTGAGCAGAGCACTGACATCAGATTGCACTTGATGCATGTTGCAGTGGGTAGCTTGTCTCAATGCAGGCAATGTTTGAGTGCAGCAGTAGTGTTGGTAGTAAACAGGTGAAAGCTGAACACAGACCCTTGTGGCATCTGACAGGAGCAGCACATGTAGAAGCCCTGGATCACAGCGCTGAGGCGACTGGCTGTCATGGAAATGACGTCCTCCCCGTCAGCATACACCTCAGTTTCCATGACGATCTGTGGGTCCAGCAGGGAGGGGAGCTTTGGCGTAGAGCTGGACTGGTCAACCTCCCGCTGTTTGAGAAGCAGAGAGGCTATCTCGCTGCTGGAGGAAGAGGAAGACGGGTTCTTCCTGTTTCTGTCCAGCTCTGTGGAGATGAGCACCAGCCACTCATCGAGTGAGTGCCACAACAGCTCCAACGGCTGCAGCCACACCGACAGGAGGGCAGGGGGTCAAAGAGAAAAAGAAAGGAAGACATTAGCGGAGACGAAGGATGTTGACCTTCGGGGTCTGAGGTTTATAAAGCTTCATTCAACTTTTTCACCGTATCTGGGATTGCAAGAGTAATTTCAAAGAAGAACTGAGTCCTGCTGAGAACTGACTTAAGGACTTAAGGATGTACCAGCACAGAAGTTTGCTTTGAAGGGTCCAAAGTAAAAAATGACGGATTTCCTGACTAACCTCTTGTGCAACCCAGCAAGAGAGTTGTGTTCTTATTTAGCCAGGCTTTGAGATATCAGTCTCTGATTGACTCATCTTATTTTTGCCAACACGTCAGTACAATGGAGGTGATTGGTAAATGAAAACTTAAAAAATAGTTTGATTATTGACCAAGATTAGGGATGCACCGATTTATCTGCCTTACATCCCTATAGGCCGATATTAGCCTTGCTGACTGGCGTCGGCCTATCAGCAAATAAGATGGCATTCACCAGTGTTGGTGGCCAAGGTTTATCCGATGTGTCTCCACAATTTTGTGCTGTCCAGCCCTCGACCACGTCCATTACTTACTCCATAATGTGCTGTGAGCACATGTGGTTTGTTCTCAGATAAAAGTGAAAGAGTCACCTGTGTAGGAATAATACACTGTCTCTGAAAATGCCTTCGATTTGCAAGATATTCCAGTGACATTTGCCGACGCAATCTCCTGAGTGAGAGCCCTGAGATGTCCTTTAAGTGCAGGCTGACACAGAACATGGTGTTAAAACGCTTTGCTCTAATAGAATCTGATCCCATTTTCATCATTGCAACCTCACTGAACCCCTGATATGAGGACCACAACTTGTATGTGGATGTTAAACAAATCACACAGCAGCACTTTATGCGCAACTGCTCGGCCTGCTGCTGGAGCTGGAGCTGAGGTACAATTCAGAGAGGGTATGAACAGTCTACTCTGCATGACATGTTTGAGGAGACTCGAGAGGAAAATGGCTTAACAGCATATTAATGGTTTCTACTATATCTTATTGCTTCTGTGATTGTTTTTACATTTACATTTAATTACATACATTTCTGTTTCACAAACATTGTGTTTTTGTTCAGCTAATTACTGAAAAATATCTCCTTATTAAATACTGTAGCTAGTATTAGTTTAAATTCAAGTTTTGTTTTGAATTGTGTAGGACTGAATGTGTGCTCGTTCACAGACAGTGGAATGAAGGGCTGAATGACTGGAAAACTGTTCAGTTATTCTTTCATAAGGAGGCTTTCTTTACATCCCTAACTTAGATATGTAGTGAACGAGACATTTTCCAATGCAAAATAAATCCTGTTGGTGCTCTCTGGTGGACAAATGAGACACTGTTTCTAAATGAACTAATATCTCTGTACTTTCCTCTGTATTATTGTTGGTTATGTGCTCCATAACAAGATATTTGTCATTACTCTCTAACTGGGTTTTCCTCATTGTTCCTCCAGGTGAATGTTTGAGCTTCACTGTGTTGGTGTGTGTGCACAGTTCGACACTTAACTAGAAGTGTACATTTTCTCTGATCTGAAATCGGATTTTAAGAGGCAGGCCTACGAGCATGATCTGAAAACATCACAAATAGTTTAAAAGCCGACCATGGTCCAGTATTCAGCATACTCAAGTGTGATGTGGAAACCTGAAGACTCCCGTGCACAAACACTGAGAATGGACTCCAGTAGGAGACATCTTGTTACATTGTGAAATGAAAAATAATTGCATTTTCACATGCTGTGGAATGTTTAATGAGGGAGAAGGAAAAAGGACATTTTAGTGATTTTAATGTTGGAATTATGCTTTCCTTTTCTGCAGAAACCATGTCAGACACGGATCATTTTTATGTATGCTGCACTACACGTGTGGAGGGGAACTTCATGTTCTATCATTTTAGTGTTTTACTCCTCAGTTGTCGTCACCTGTAGTGATTATTCCATTGTCCTGGAAAACATGGCTGACTGGGTGGTAACGTGTTAGGTGTTGCCTATTGTCATAGCTGTGTGATATATCTAGCTATAAAGCAAGAAATCCCTGTCTGCCTGTCTGCCTGTCTGTCTGTCTGTCTGTCTGTCTGTCTGTCTGTCTGAATGTACTTCCATCAGATATTTTGAGAACCCTTCAAGTTTTGAATAAACAGCGAGCGCTGCTCTGTGCAACAGCGGGGGCGTGGCTTAAGCACTTTCATGTGATCTCATGTGGGAGCAGACAAACACAACAAAGATCAGTGAGAAAAAAACAAAAGCAGAAGGTTAAACGAGTCTGGATGAGTGGAGAGACGCTGTCAAAACGGCTTTTCTATTCTTCAGCGAGAACTAGAGGTGAGATTTTGAGTATCTGTCAACAGTAGAATACTTTCTAAAGTTTGCCTCAAGGGCGAGAATGTTTACCGTTACATGGGGATGCCTCTCTCTTTGTTTGTTGTGGTCCGGCTCAGAAAGTACCGATGTCATCATCCGATGAGTCTGTGAGCAGTTCAGGAGGCTTAAAACTGGATCTGTAAACCCCTCACATTACCAGATAATCTGTGCCCAACAGCATGTTTTTAACGGGCACTGCACTAGCATAAAATACTATGTTGGTTTGTGCTGTGTTATGCTTGGTGAAGATCTTGGACCTAATGAAATGTTGCACAGCAATTATCAGTAAAAAAAAAAATATATATATATATATATAGAGAGAGATAGATAGATATTGTAGGTACAAAAAACAAAGAGCAGATTATTTTTTGGGCTTTCGTGTCTTGTTTTTTTTCGATGTGCAGACATTTCTGATCAAATATCCCAGAATTAAGCATTAACCAAATCATGATTGTAAAAAAAGGATAACTGGTGTGTTTTGAATTGAAAAAATCATTTTGGTCTGAATATTCTCACACTTTTGCAAATAGCACAGAACATAGTACACTGTATATACTGTACACCTCCTACTTACCTTAAAGACCTGGCTGCGAGGCGTCTTGTTGCCATTGTAGCCCATGTCATTGCCGTTGTTGGGTGATGAAGGCCCCAGGCGGAACACGTGGCAGAAAATACGAACGATTCTCAGCAGGCTCTTCATCTGAGCTTCATAACTGCTGGACAGGCTGAGGAGGGACAGTGGGACAAACAACTCAATTGTAACCCAACTAAATCAAATGAAACACACTGACACAGATAGGACAGATGCCATGTAGGGAGGGATGATATTATGTTTGCTATTTGTGATTGTTTCCATGTGCAGTCAGTGAAGCAGAGAAGCAGCTGAATAAAACAAAGAACAGTGATTTTGTCAAAACATCTTAAAACATCTTTGGTTGTCTTTTTTCCTCAGAGGGTTTATCTTTGCTGTGAGATGCTGACTGTCACACTGTGTCTGACATAAAGACATCATCTCAGAAATATCGAAAGTAGAAAAACAGCTCCCTTCAGTATTGCTATAATTGTACTGAATGCAGACCACTTTCTGGTTTGCTCAGTGTTGGATCAACAGAATTGGCTGGTTTTCAACATGATCGGCCATGATGACTGTAGACTGACCGACCAGTGTTAGATATATTCACTTCTGTGCTGGTCAAATCTGCACAAATACATATACCACCCAATGGATCTGCCAGCCCAAACTGAGAGAAGGAAACATAATATTATATGTTATTTACCTAATTAATGTGTGATTTTTTTTATTGCCAACATTTTGAAGCATTTTAAACTGACAAATATTCCCCATTCTAACACACATGATGTCATTGCCTCAGCTTTTAAGAATATGTGTGGCCAGCAGTGTCTCCTCAGATTTAAATCTCGGGATTTAAAGTCCCTTTTAGATCCAGAGGTTGTGAGTTTGAACCATGCTGAGAGCAGCACTCAGCTGTTCCCAATCTGCAAACATGTTTTTTCTGATAAGATCCTTCTCTTTTTACCCGTCAGTCACCGCAAACTTTAGGTTTCATTCACAATTCAACTGCCTTTATCTCACAAACACTACATACATTACAAAAAGTATAATATCCTCTTATCACACACTGTGCTATTCCGACCACATTCTGTGGCCATGAAGAGATGATGTCTGAGTGACTACAACATGTTTGGTGTCATTTCGCCAATAGGGGGTGCTGTAGCAGCATCATCTCTTTAAACAGCCAGGGAATAAACCAGCGACCTTCTGATCACTGGACAACTTGCTCTGCCTCCTGAGCCACAGCCACGCATCAAATATGAATATGAAATATGTACCTGAGAAGCTTGTGTCCATTGGTGGTAGCCACTTCAGCAAGACTAGTCAAGATCCTCTGGTAATGGCTGTCGCTCTGCTGAGAGACGTGCTCCAGAACCTGCCTGAGCTACACACACACACACACACACACACACACACACACACACACACACTTCAATAGAAGTCGATACACAAGGTTTATCAATGACTGTGGAGATAAACTGATTGTACCATGCTCTCTTTAATGTCATCGTTCTGTGTCATCTGGATGAGGGTCTGGAACAGTCTGCCGTGATGCTGGATGAGGATCTCGCAGGTTTCCCCATATCCACCCTGAACACACACAGGGACAGTGACCACAGGAGCTCATCAGAAACTGAGGAACACAACACGAGTATGAAAATGTAACAAGCGGTGACAAACTCACCTGCACACAGAGATCCAGAGGAGTGATTCCATTCTTATCAGCCAGGTATTTGGCACCTCGAGAGAGCAGGATCTGTGCTGTGTCCCTTTGGCCATGGCTACAGAACAACACAAGACCAGATTCAATCCAGCTGGACTAATAGACTGTTAAATACTGGCACTCAAACATGCAGAGCGATCAGGGTACAATATCACAATTCCTAATATTTCAGCATAGAAATAATATTAATACATTTAGATTAGATCATATAGTATATAGTATATAGAGTCTGGCAGTTTGGAAATGTCCGTGCATAAGTGCCTCTCTATCCGTGAATAAGACAAGTGTGAAAGAGGTGAGGTGAGACCACACTGAACCACCAACAATACACCGACATGTCTGATGTCATCACCTGCAGGCAAAGTAAAGAGGCGTGGCTCCGGAAACGTTTGGCCTGTTGATGTCAGCGCCACTGTCCAGAAGACACAACACCGTCTGAGAACACACAAGTGGAGAAAAGGTTCTAAAATGAGGATTTCTAGAAGAGGGCCAGGCTCGGACAGCAGCTCCATCCTCTGGCATGCAGCACATCACAAATGGGTGTGCCCTCTGCTGTGGTTGCAACACAATGGTCACAGCAGGTAACACAACCATAAGGCTGCATCATTACAAGGCCGTGTGGGAGTTTCATCGGTAAAAAAGTGTGAAAGGTCCAAACATGGACATTGCATGTCTAGGTAGGGCGGCAAATGAAGGTCTGTCTCCTCTCTGTTTCTGTCTGTGTAAAAAAGGAAGTCTATAAATAAGGGACACTGCATGACTTGTGGGTGGTTGGTGGCGGAAATAAATCATTAAATTCAACAGTGTGGATTTGGTGAGTGGCAGGTGCTAATCAACCATTTTACTGTCTTAGGTGCTGTAGTAAGTGGCCAGGCAGTCACTGTCGCAGCTATAGTCAGAGTCAAGCTGTGTTTCAGCTAGTCTATAGTCACACCCAGTGGCTATAGATGATGTGAGTGCTTCCCCAGAAATATGGAACAAAGGGAAATCAAAAGGTATTGTGAGGGAACAAAACAGTAGTTACAAAATACATTTCCCACGTGACTTTACTGTTGGCACTGCAGGTGCAGTGCTCTCAAACTACAGGCCAAAAAGCTCTTAACACCCAGCTGGACGTCACTGGCTTCAACCAAAGGACTGATCACGCCGAAGGCCGAGACCTGTTAACAAACTTTTTGTTGAGAAAACACATACATTATTTTTCAATTAAAGACATTATTTGGAATTTGCTTACAGTTTTGTGTCCATTCTGACAGGCTACATGTAGAGCTGTCTGGCCCATGGCATCCTCCACATCCACATTGGTCACATGCTGAACCAGATCATGGAGGAGCTCCGTCCGCCCATTCACTGCCAGCCAATGAATCTGCACCAGAGGTTCACATGGACAGGAGTTCGTTAACCACCAGTCACACAGATAGTAGTTGATTACAATGTCATAACATTAAAACATTCAGTACAACATAAAACACAGCCAGAGGATTCCATTCTACTCACAGCAGTCAGTCCCTCATTGTTGCAGATGTTGACATCAGCATTATATTCCAATAGTTTGCCCATGCACTTTTTCTGTCTGAGGGAACAGTGGAAAGTGTTTCGTATCAGTATCATCTCACACACACAGTCAGTTTCATGCCATTTCACACCTCTAATCCTAACCCTAACAGCCATGACTATCTTCCATTGAAAAGGTCCACTGAATACAAGTGACAACATGTAAGAGGTTCAACAAGTCTAAAAAGCAGGGATTTGAAAAGAGACATCAAAGTATGATCCATTCAGATGTATTCACACTACAGCAACAGTTTGATGAGCTACTTTTCGTTCCACGTGTAGCTTTCAGTGTGTGAGGTGAGTGAAGGTTTTAGGGGAGTCAGCTCAGTTTCCCATCAACTGTCTATTTTATTTTTACTTTGTTAGCACTGTCGCCTCACAACAAGAGGGCTCTGGGTTCGAACCCAGCCGGGGCCCTTCTGTGTAGAGTTTGCATGTTCTCCCCGAGCATACGTGGGTTCTCTTTGGGTACTCCGGCTTCCTCCCACATACCAAAGACACGCAGAGTGGATTGATTGGCGAGTCTAAAAATTGTCCATAGGTGTGTGAGTGATTGTCTGTCTGTGTATGATAGGCTGGCGACCTGTCCAGGGTGTACCCCGCCTCTCGCCCAAAGTCAGCTGAGACCCGCGACCCCAGTGCAGGATAAGCAGTATCAAATGAGTGAGTGACTAACAAAATAAACTTTTTGTTTTCATGACATGTTTTACCTTTTTTTGTGGCTATGTTATTTCTAGCTTCAAACCGTGTTGTGGGACCTTATTTTCCTCTGAGAACAGCTTTTTTATTCACTTACGGAAAAGACATATTTCTGAGTTTGTATCTTTACCTCATTAATACTGTAAATATTAAAATGTATACTTTAAATTTCTTCTCCAAATCTCCATAGTGCACCTTTAACCCACAGGCAAACCATTTTAAAGAAGTTCAGGATTATTCTGAAATAAATTGGTACAAGTGAATCTGCATGAAGACGAGAAGTTAGGAACATGGAATGTAAACAAATGTTGTTTTTCCATTATTGACCTTTAAGTGATAGCAGTGTGGTCAGAGCCGAGCCAAAGAAGAAGAATCAGCAAATAAGGATACATACCCATTCCTAGCAGCGAGATGCAGAGGAGTACAGCCCGAGATGTCCTGGTAGTTTGGGTTGGCTCCTCTCTTCAGCAGCAGAACCAGACACTCCACAGAGCCACAGCTGCAGACAGAACACAGAGCCGGTCAGTGCACCACCTCTGCTCAATGTGTGACAGATGTGTCAATAACAGAGAAACAGCCTGAAAACTTGCTGAGCTTCATTCATTTCCTCTTTTTGTATGTACCACTAAACAATGACATTTGAAGAATCCAACAGCTACAGTGTCCCTCTTACTAAGGACAATCCATCGACCTCACTGGAAACAGTTTTCATCGGAAGTAAGTCCAGCCAATGACTAATAATTGAATAAATGATCAATAATTGTCGATATCGACCGATATGAAACTTCACTATCCTGATAGACCTTTCAGCCATATCGCCCAGACTTATGTTGACATTGCTGCTGGGAACTATACAAGATACTGATTTATGGAGAGTGATAATGTAATAGTGGATTTCATTACAATATCATCAGAAGGGTGAAGATCTATTTCTGCCCATGAGTTTAAGTTTTTTGCCGGTGACAGACACTGTTTTTCAGGCGGAAATGTGATGAAGAGTCAGTAGGACAGGCGGGAGGACAGGCGGGAGGACAGGCGGGAGGACAGGCGGGAGGACAGGCGGGAGGACAGGCGGGAGGACAGGCGGGAGGACAGACGGGAGGACAGACGCTTCTCCGCGTAAAACTGCTGTATTTCTTTCCTCTTATAAGTTACCAAAGACAGTTACAGTTACTACGTTACTTTTGTTTGGTCCTGTCACGTTAAATTAATCATTAGATTAGTTGACTAATCGAAAAAATAATCACTAGATTAATCGATTAAAAAATAATCGTTTGGGACAGCACTAATGGAAACCACATGATAAGGCCCCACCCTCTGCCTGCCCACTTTGGTTTATAGTCCAACTACTGCTTTTTGAGGCTGAAGCTAATAATATTTTGGAATTTAACAATTTTCTAATGATATATCTATATTCTCAACAAAAATGTAAATACAACACTTTGCTCCATTGACTTGAAGTCAGAGATTTAAAGACTTTTTCTGAGCACACAAAATAATCATTTCTTGCAGATTTTAAACACAAATTTGTTGTAATCTGTGTTGTTGAGCACTTCTAAGATAATCCATCTCCCTGACAGGCGTGATCACAAAAAAGGCCACTGTGAATCGACAATCGCTACAATCGTTACAAAAGGAACAAGTTTGAAAGGACTGTGCAGTCGGCGTGCTGACAGCAGGAAGGTCCACCAGAGCTGCTGTCTGTTCATTCGATGTTCATTTCACAACTGTAAGCGTCTCCAATGTGGTTTCTCAAAATTTGGCAGTGAATCCAGCCAGGCTCACAACTCCAGAGCACGTGTCACCACACCAGCCCAGGACCTCCAAATTCAGCTGCTTCACCTGCATGACTGTCTGGGACCAGCCACTCAGACACCTCCTGTAACAGCTGGTTTGTTATACTAAAGAATCTCTGGACAGAAAGTGTCTCAGAGAAGCTCATCCTGACCTGACAGCAGTTCAACGTTGGAACCAACTTGAGTGGGCAAGTGCTCAACTTTGATGGCGTCTGGCACTTTGGAGAAGTGAATGTTTCTTTTGGGTTTTTTTTGTTTTTTTTGAGCAGGAAATTTTACAGTTCAAAAGTTCACTGCACACTGTCTTTGATGGACAAACTATGTAATAGTGACACTGGCCCTCATTTATCAAACGAGCGTGCGACAGAAAACTGGGCGTACGGTCATTTCCACGCAAAGTTCGGCATTTATCAATTTGGACGTGAGCGGAGGCTACGATCAAATCTCACGTCAGGTCTCAACTCGTGTACGCAAGTTTTCAAGTCGTGTTGATTTGCGGTGCAGCAGAGTAAATCTGGCGGAGTCCGAGAATTGTTATTAGACCATATATTAAAGGTAGCCTACTAGTTTCAAATAGTTTGCAATTAACAGGGTTAACAGTTTACTGCTGTAACATTCATTTCTCTTTCATTTTGAGAAAGATTTTGAGGCAGGTGACATAATTACAAGCAATACATGCGCTCGGTGACAAAGGTTATCCCCTCAAGGAATACCTGGTAACTCGCAGGAGCGCAGATTCAACCATGCACATTTACGCACACGGGCCACGTTGGAGCGCTGCATCGGGTTGCTTAAGGGCAGATGGCTCTGTCTAGGATCCGCGGGGGGAACCCTGTTGTACACGTCAGAGAAAGTCTGCAACATCATTTTAGCCTGTGGGGTTGCATGAGGGAGACAGGACCTCGTTCATCACTTCTAAAATGTTAAGTGTTAAATACTTATGTTTGGCAATTATTCAATACAGGGAAACAGACAATGCACAACGTTTAGTCAAACATTTTATTCATGTGATGCACGTTTCAGGTTTTCGTTTCTCTTTTAAAGTGTTGTTTATTGCTGTCAGTGAGCGATTTATCTCCACCATTGACCGACACATTTCGGTTTGTGTCGGACCCTGGATTCTGCTGTCAGGATCCAGGGTCGTGGCGGTGTGCCTACACGGGCGGCAGAGGACATGCGCCCGCACACACAGCTCGCATTTGACTGGCTCTGTGGGACTGGCTCCAGACCGGTTTCTTCAGCCGCAGCCTGAACAACGCCACTCGTGCCTGGCTCTGATTGATCTGAAACATAATTTAAATAAAGAAATAAACTCTGACTGCAACCGTAAAATAACCCTTATTTATTTAAATATAGGCTAAACCCAAAATGCTTCAAGCATTCAGGTCGGAGAAGTTCCTCTTCTTGGACGTATTATGCATCTCCATGTCGTAAACTCTATGGGCGAGGCCTCTAAACTGAGAATATTTAAGGGCGTGGTATTTAAATGACGACTGTTTTGAGCCGCCCGATCATTCTTACGCTGTGATCGGCGAGATACGAACGTTTCATGAATCACACGTGAACCCTGTCGTAAGATGATTTCTGCGCTCAGATCTGCGCTGGTTTCTACGTTAGGCCCCCCACACATCGGGTCCGACGTCGGACGTCTGAGGTGTTAGGAAGGAGTCGGACGAGTTAGGGAACATGTTCAGTCGGACGTCTGAGTTAGGAAACCGTCGGATACTCTGATTGGTTGTTAGCTAGCTGTTCAGCGACCATTCTGATTGGCGGTGTGCCAGCGAATCAGCGCGGCGTGTGGGAGGAGTGGCGGAAGTGACGATGATAAACAAACCACATAAACAGAGACGGCACAGAGTTACAAACAACACTTCACCGTTCGTTATTTTGGGGATAAACCAGCGTATGTTTGGAAGCCATGGCTGTGTGGACCGAGGACTTTGAGGAGCAGCTGGCTGCCCTGGTGGAAGAGAGACCACCGTAGTACGACATCACGCAAGTAATGCCGAGCTAACGCTGTGTGTGCTTTGTTCTGATAAGCTGCGGTCCGCACTCCGCTCCGTCATTTCCTGTTTTTATGTTTTGGGTGACTGGCACGAGACTAGCGCCACCCGATGTTTAGGAGACTTATTGCATCTCGCGCAGGCGCAGAACGTATACGCTACTATGCAGCCGGGGCGGTGTGTTTCAGTGCAACTTTTCTTCCTAACGGATCCGACGGAGTGGTCGGAGAAGGAAGTCGGATAAGGAAGACGTCGGACCCGGTGTGTGGCGGCCTTTAGATTGATAAATGAGGGCCAGTGTCTCTAAATCACCTCAAACCCACAGTGACATTTTCTTTTACTGTAATTTCTTGTTGATAATCAGTCGATATGCACTAAGCTGATATCAGCCAGTCTAGCTCTAATAAGGACCCACACATCATCACACACTACTGATATACAAGGCTGAACCTCACACAGACATTCCAACCTACTCCCCATGTCCTTGTTCACATTTTTTTTAGATATACTTAACAGGAGGGAGATTCCTGGCAGAGTTCAATGCTTACATATAAATAAGAACAATATCTTACTTGGCAGCGATGTGCAGCAGACTCCTCTTCACCCGTCCAAAAGCGTAGTTCACATCAAACTTGGAGTTGAGCAGCAACTCTGACACTGACCTTTTAGAGACAGGGTGGAACAAATAGAGCTCTTCTTCTTCTGTAGACAACAACTATACATTCACCATTCCCCTGCAGGGGCGACTGGTGTGCAGGAGACAGTAGAAACATGCTCAGATATCTGGCAATAGCAGCTCAACATGCCACAGAACATGGATTCTGCATCAGGCACTGAGATCACACTGCGCCAACATTAATACACTACGCTTGTTGTACAGTACAGTCTGATGCTTACCTGTGCTGGTCCGCCATGACCATTGGCATGAGTGTGTACACTGCTGTCTCATTGTCTGTGGAGGGAGACACAGAAAACAAAAAACAGACATTATGTTATCTGCTTTCTCTTGAAGTGCAAGAAAATGCTTGGAAGTGTACTTTTGCTATGACTAATTTTCACACCTCTTACTGTACTTTAGTGTACTTTTTACTTTGAAAACCTACTGTATTAATGATTCAATCAGTTTCTATGCTATAACACAGACTGTCTTAGTGTTTCGAACTGTTGGGTTGACATCAGGAGGCATCGTCTTGGGCTTTAAGAAATTGTGATGGGTATTTTTATAGAACAAATTAATTGAGAATATAATCAGAAGAGCATCACGATAATGAAAATAATTCTAAACATTTTATTCATACTCATCTAGACCTGTGCAAGATGCAACAGATGTGTGAATACCAAAATGTCACAGACTCAAAGACATCACTGTTGTTACAGTTCCACTGATTTACACAAGACTCTGGGAAAACACACCTTTGGAATTTGAGGCTGTATCTTTGTTCAAAATAAACTCTTGAAAGTTTAATTATTATCAGCAATTATATCTGATTGCCTACAAAATAAATCAATTCAACAATGCACTACTTTGACTCTGATAGAGCATCCCTTCTCTGTCAGTGGTCACCACTCCCTGGAAAGAAAACAGCATATCGGTACATCCCTGCGTCCTATACTGCAGCTCCTATTTGTAAACTAAAGATAGAGTGTGTAAGTATATTACTGCTCCGAAAATAACTTGGTTCTCTTAAAGTGACGGTTAACCATTTATTTTTTAATCAATCAATATGTAGCCTCATTTTCAGTTTGCCTACTGCTGTAAAATGTGTCATTTTCCCAAACAGTTTTTCTCCAAAGTCTTCAGAGAGCAGCTGAGACATTCTGATGGCTTCAGAGGATTCTTCATGAACAATCATTCCATGTTGTCGAGCATAGATAGGTATTTCTGACATGCTAGATTCTTAAGCATAGTGTTTGATTTTTAGTGTAACCCATTCCTTGATGTTTCCCTGCCTGGGAAGTGCTTGATGCACGTGTTCATTTCTCACATGGAACACACACAGACACACACATCCCCCTAAACGTTTTCATTTGCCAAAAAGAAACAAAAACACAAAATATAAAAAAAAAGTTAAAGATGAATTTGACTGACTGCATTTTGTTTTTCTATAGATATTGTGATCATTTCATTATCGTGAATATTTTTGGTCACAATAATTGTGGAGTAACATGTGATACTGTGACAGCCACAGTGGACGCAGACTGTTGGAAGCTCTGTGTCCAGGACCTGACTGATGTATGTGAGCCCGGTCATTTGCTGTGGTGTGTTGGTGTGTGTGTGTTGTAAAGCACAATGAGCTGCGTGTAGAAGCGCTACAGAAATGCAAAGAGCCGGCCTCTGTTTGCTCATCAACAGTCCAGTTTTGAGGATTCAAATTGCACAAATAAACATTTACTGATAACGTTTCCCATTTGGATCAATGGCTGCTGGAAGTGTGTGGAGACACTGTGGACAGGAGGACTGGACGTCCCTCTGACAGCCCGCTCGGCTCCTGGATGCTAGGCTGTCAGAGCTGAGTCACACACTCAATACACACACATGGTGCAGTATAACTCATGTCACACACACCACAGTCCATACTGCCCGTCTGTGTGGCATAGAGACACACACACACACACACACACACAAAGATAAAGACACAGACACAGACACAGAGACACACACAGAGACAGAGACACAGACACAGAGACACACACAGACACAGAGACACACACAGAGACAGAGACACACACACACAGACACAGAGACACACACACAGAGACAGAGACACACACAGACACAGAGACACACACACAGAGACACACACAGACACAGAGACACACACAGAGACAGAGACACACACACAGAGACAGAGACACACACACAGAGACACACACAGACACAGAGACACACACAGACACAGAGACACACACAGAGACAGAGACACACACACAGAGACACAGAGACACACACACAGAGACAGAGACACACACAGACACAGAGACACACACAGAGACAGAGACACACACACAGAGACAGAGACACACACAGAGACACACACACAGAGACAGAGACACACACAGACACAGAGACACACACAGACACAGAGAGACACAGAGACACACACAAAGAGACAGAGACATACACAGAGACACACACACACAGAGACACACACAGAGACAGAGACAGAGACACAGAGACACACACAGACAGAGACACGCACAGAGACATAGAGACACACACAGAGATAAAGACACAGACACAGAAACACACACAGAAACAGAGAAACACAGAGAAATAGAAACACATAGACACAGACACACAGACACAGACACAGAGCCAGAGACGCACACAGAGACAGAGAGAGACACAGACACAGAGACACACACGGAGACAGAGACACAGACACAGAGACACAGAATCAGAGACACAGAGAAAGAGACAGAGACACAGAGACAGAGACACAGAGAGACAGAGACAGAGGTAACACCTCACTGCGACTGTATTCGCACGTGAACCCAGTTGTTGACGCCGCCGGCTCGCGCTGCCTTTAGCTAACGTTGACGTTAACGCCTGCACATCCTGTGTCGTTACCTTCCGGGAGTTCTACGGTCCTGGCCCGGCGGAGGGAACGGGTCAGCCGGCTGAGCTGTACGTTAAGCTGCTCCATCGCCCGTTCCATCATAGGTGAACGGTCCACCGAGGTACACCGACGGAACAAAGCCTCGGCCGTCGGGTTTAAGTGTTCCTGGTGGGGCTGTGTCGGTCCTGGGCGTCGTCCATGGGCGCTGGCAGGAGGGAACCGTCCTCTGACAGACACACTGATTCAGGACTCAGTTTTTCCTACTACACTGCTCTGCTCATACACCAACAGCGTTACTGCCCAGACCGCCCAGCCTCTGATACTTCCTGTTGTGATGACATTCAAGCGCTAGGCAGTGTGGGTGATGTAGTTTCATAGGGATGCATGGACAGCGCCATTGTTTTTGCATACCCCTTCCGGTGCACCTCATGAGACCTTATTTCGGGAAAAAAAAAAAAATGTGTGGTGGTGAATGAAGAGAGACGAATGATATTTTGATACTGTTTAAATTGCGTCATGAATCACAAATTTGATGTTTGTCCATTTAAAACTTAACTTTCCAAGTCAATAAAGCTCATCATCAAATATCTGAAATATCAGAGTGAAAATACGTCATTATAAAGACTGCACAGCCAACAGTCTCGTCAGTGACGTCGTCTCGTTGAACGCTCACCAAAACCCATAACTTAAACAGTGAAGAGCTGCTCCTGTATATCAGCAGCTCACAGAACTGAACCAGAACCAGCTCTCCTCTCACAGAACTGAACCAGAACCAGCTCTCCTCTCACAGAACTGAACCAGAACCAGCTCTCCTCTCACAGAACTGCAGTTGTCCATATGAGCAGATTCATTGTGATGTTCATCTGTTTCCGACCTTCTCTGAGCCCAGCTGGCTCCATGTTGGTGTTGGTGACGTGTGTTGAGTGAGACGATGTAGTTCACTGAGCTTTAACACAGAACTACATGAGGTTCTACTGTCAGTACAACAAACTGACACTTTATTGACTTGGAATGTTTTGTTTTAATTCACAAGCATCATCTGTGATTCATCACACAGTTCAATGGGATCAATTTGTCTCTCCTTATTGACTTCTGTACAATTTATTTCCAAATTAAAGTCCCATGAGGACCCTGGTAGCATATTGCATTGGGGCCCACGTGGACCTTCTGCACCTCGTAAAGAGTGTACATCTGTATGTAGTTTGTCAGTGCATTTTGGAGCTGCCTGTGTGTCTGACATGGTGAAACTACAGAGGAACTAACTTCCTCATGAAGATGAGATGAGACAGCGTGCACTCTCAACTTATCTTAAAAGGCAAATGCACATGATTTTATTATCAGAATTCCTATATTGACCAATAGTTTTGCCTAATTCCTGATGTTATTAATTATTATTATCTGTCATTTGTCTTTTGAAGGTAGAAACAAGTCCAGACGGATACCAGACGAGACAAGAGCAGACAAAAGGGACAGCATGCACTGTGAACCCTCTCATTTCTGTGATGTTATCGCCTGTTAATCAACAGTTCTTTATTTGATTGCTGACATTATTAACTGTTGTTTCTAAAGGTAAATGCACATTTATTTGATGATATTATTAAAATAATTACCAACAGTTCTTCTGTGTGTCTCATAGCTGAAGTTATCAACTGTTTCTCACCATCTGCCAATTGTCTTTTAGAGAGACAGAGGACAAGCTGAGATGAGACAAAGGGAGGAGACAGGATGCAGTGCCGACCATCTTATATAAAAAGAGAAATAACTGTATTCAAACTTCATCAGAATTGTCATGCAGTGAAATCATTCTGCTGGTTCTCTTAGAAGTCCATGTGAACCTCCCTCTTTTCAAAAGGTAAATATATATTTATTATTAGATGTTTTGTATCAATCAATATTTCTTCTGTATTTGATTTCCAGAGTTATGAACTGTTCGTTCCATTTGTCTTTTACAGGGAGGAGATGAGACGGCATCCACTATGAGCCCTCTCCTTCAAAAAGATAAATACATCGTCATATTCATATGGTTAGTTCTGATACTGATACCACTTTATATTGATAGTAAATGTTCTTACGTTGACCTCAGCAGAAGGTTTTCACCGCGAGTCCTCCCTGTCTGTTATTTGTCTTGAGAGAGAAGAAGAGTCAGGACGAGAGAAGAAGAGACTGTGAAGACACTGAGGACTGTGAGCACTCACCTTAAAAAATCCGTACACATTACATCTGCTCTTATCATCATATTGATATGGATCAATAGTTCCTCTGCTGACTTGAGTTAATATTAATGACTCAAACTCCTCCTTGTCTGTTATTTATGTCTCAGAGAGACAGGAAGAGACGAGACAGGGAGAAGCAAGGAGACACAGTGGACCATCGCCCATCTTACTTCAAAAGATAAATAAATATTTGTTCCATTATTTTTTTTTCAGAACTTCCATTCTAATGAAATGTTCTTATTAATGCGTCATTGCTGAATATATTGACTGTCAGTTCCACTTCTCTGTTATTTGTCTTTAGAGAGAAAAAAGGAGACAGCATGCACTGTGTGCCCTCTCCTTAGAGAAGATAAGAGTACATTTGCTGTTTTTCTTATTTATCTTATTTATGTGGAGCAATACTTGTTCTGCTGAGCTCAGCTGAACTTATTAACTGTAAGTCCTCCTCATCTTTTATCTGTCTTTCAGAGAAAACAAGGAGACAACAGAAGATATATTATATTTCTGTTTCATTTCATTTCTGAACGTGTAAACTGTTATTCTCTCTTATCTGCCTCATTATCTTCCCTGTGGAAATAGAAATGTGCATTTATTAGATATTGTATACTAATAAATCCTTCATGTGTTCACCATGAAGTTATGAACTGTTATTCCTGGGCATCTTCTGTCATCCTTTCTTTGCTTCATGTCTGACCACACTTTAATGTATAAAATTGGTGGAGTTACCCTTTAAGGACATAAGGTAGGAGCTGGGATACTGTTTGTGAAAAGTGGTTTAGATTTTTAAATGTAAAGCCGACAACAACAGCAAAATGTAGTTGACAAAACTGAAAGTGGCCCTGCCAGGCATCTTAGAAAGACTTTTTTTCATGTTGCTAAAAAGACAACTGGGCTTCTGTCTGCATGCAGGTTAAGGTGGAGAGTGAAAGGTTAAAAGACGTTTGTTTTTTGTCACGATGGCTATTTAAGATCATCCGTCTATGTGCAGCTCTGCAAGTGAAAGCTAAAAAGAAGTCAATTTCCCATAGCTGTTTCAATTTCTTGTAAAATACTTAATTTAAAAACCATAAAAGGGACAGCTGACAAAGCAGTACCCATAAAACAAAAACATATTCAACAGTTAACACTGTATGTCCAATAAAAAACACTTCTATCGATCTATCTTTCTGCAGCTCAGCAGAAGATGGTGCGGTGGGGTTTTCAGTCTGTTCAGTGTTAATTTCAGGTTGTTGGTTAATGTTACCTAATATGTGAGAGGCAATGCTGAAAGGTAAATGAACAACATCCCCCTCTTTTACTCTGTATGACGAGCTGATCATACTTGTTAATACTTAAGAGTGAAATATGTATTAATACTCAATAAAAAATCTTTTTTGATTGGAGTTAAGTTCATTGAAATAACAGTTCAGAAGTGGAACAAAGCTGCAGCATGAGTCTTACAGCCAGCTTGTTAGAGAATGAATGGGTCAGTAGAGAACAGTGGCGGTACATTTACAGTACAAGTACATTTACTCAACTACTGTACTTTAGTACAATGTGCAGGTACTTCTACATTACTTGAGTATTTCAGTGGCAACTTTTTCCACTCCCCCCCACTTCAGAGGGAAATATTGTACTTTTTACTCCGCTGCATGTATTTCTCAGCTCCAGCTGTGAAAGTATGTTTACAGGTCTTGGGGAGTAAAACTGCATTATGTAAAAAATAAGTATAAAGCCTTTTGTGGCTCCATAGCAAGCTGCATATGATCTGATAAATTACTTCCAGTGATGTCACTCAGTGGCAATGTTGCATTGTTGTTAATGTAAGCATAAGGTTTTGAAAATCCTGAACTGTTCTATCATTGCACTCCAATAACACTGTCGGACTCATTACGGTTTGAAAATAAATGATCCAAATCGATACAACAGTGATATCACCTTTATTTATTCCACACATTCTTCTTCCTTTTCAAAAATTGTTAACACACTTTAAAGGGACTTGAGGCAGGATTTGTGAAAAAATAAACATGCATTTTAAGTTTTTAAATGCTAACGAGGACTCGGAGTGACCTAATGTGCAAAGTAGCATTAGCTGCTAACATGTAGCTTAGTCCACCGCTGTGTAACACTGAATAGTTACAGACTGCGCATTTTCCACGGTCCTTTAGTTTGAAACCGGATAGTTAGAAATATGTCCCTTTATATACAGTATGGGACCGAAAGCCCAACCTGTTATCCGGGAGGTGACGTTAGCAGCTGGCTGTAGCCACAGGCTAACGGTTTCACACAGCGAGCCGGCTTCCCGGCTGCTTCATGTGTGTAGGGGATAAGGCTATCCCTCACACACAGCACAGTTAGCAGTTGTAGGCTACCAGTGTCATTCCGCGGAGGCATGAGCAGAGGTCTTGCAGTAAACAGTCACGTGAACAGCGAGTAAAGAAATAACAGCGTCACAGCATCAGCTGCTCTGCTGTGAAGAGTTCATGCTCGCTCCAGTGCCGGCTTGGCTGATGGCTGCAGTTACCCTAATCCCTAGTAACACCTAACGTATCAAGAACGTTAGCATTTGGTTCTCTAAAGGTTAGGTTATAACCAAACCAAGAACTAACGTTTAGAGAACGTTCCCTCTGGTTATGCAGGAACCTAACAAAGCCTAACTTTCCCCTAACGTTTTGGGAACCACAGAACCACAACGTTCTCCTGTGGTTGCACTGTGTACCTCCATAAAACGTTATGTTTGGTGTTTTTTCGGGTGATCTGAGAACGAAGACTTTTAGAGCTGACAATTCTGTTTCATTTCACTGTTTCATAATGAGATGACAATTAAGTTCCTGTTTCATTGATATTTTTTACACTTAGGCTACTAATTTGCATGTAGCCTATGCAAAGTGCCTTTATAAAGATAGATAGATAGATAGATAGATAGATAGATAGATAGATAGATAGATAGATAGATAGATAGATAGATAGATAGATAGATAGATAGATACTTTATTCATCCCAGTGGGAAATTTTAGACATCTAGTAGCTTAATATATACACACTCACACACAAAAGTAAGGGTAGAGTACAGAGTAAAGTATGCCTGTTGTTAAATATGAAAGGAATATTTCTCTGTAATATAGAATATACATATAATATAAATATGGACAACAAGAGTATGAACATAAATTGGACATGAATGAACATGAAAGGCCTCACAGAATTGTATACTTTAGGAACAATGATGATAAATAGTACAACAACAGTGTGAGAAAAAATTGTGAGGAAGAGCTTAATTACATGACAATGACAGCCAACAATGTCTTTTATATATATTTTTTGTTGTTATTACAATGTATACAATGGCCATCACATTGGATCTGGGGGACGACAGCTTCACTGACACTCATTAATTACTGATCATACTTTCATTGTTCCAGCATTCATTTTTACTCTATTAATGTATTTATATTACAACTGATGTATTTTCTACATTATTTAATATACTATTTTCCTCCTTTGGAACACTTACTGGAGCTGTTCTTACTAATTTTACTAAGAATATGTACTGTGTATGACTTTGTAAAACTGGACTTTACTTAAGTGTGATGAGCCAAGAATGAATGGCAGATGATGGCCACTGGGGGGCACTCCACTCCTACAAATCCTACAACACCACACTCTTAAGTCTTACTTTGATGATCCACTTCCAACTCCAAGGTTACAGAATCCAGAAAAGCAGACAAATCGACTGAGACGACTGATCCGATACATTTAATGGAGTACAGTGGTGAAATCACTACAGTAACTGGTCCAAAGCTATGACAACAAACAGGACGAGACATTTCACTTCAAATATTTATTAAACACACAAAGTGCACTGGGTTCTGTTCAAACATTTAAAAAATAACTTGTTAAATAAAATAATTTCTCCCTCACTAAAATAAATCAAATTGTTGAAGTTGTAATATATATATATATATATATATATATATATATATATATATATATATATATATATATATATATATACATATATATATATACATATATATATATATATAGTCAAAATAATATGTAATGAAACAACACAAAGAGAAAAGACTGACCAGTTATGTTTTTCTAGAAACAAAGAAGCCATATCTTCTGTTTTTATTATCTGTCCAGCATAGGTGTTTGAGCCCAACTGATACAGGATTACTGAGACGGATTATTATATTGATGTTCGAGAATATTTTAACAATAGTACAAATAACTTAAATGTAATGTGAACAGTGTCACAGTAATGAAGCCTCATTCCCAATCCCTGAAGTTCTCCTCAGTTCTACAGAGTTTTCTAGCATCTTTCAGCTCATTGTTTTGGTTAACCAGCCGGGCTATAGATATTATTATAATTATTATAGCCTCACTGCTCTCATCAGCCTTGTCTACAGCAGGCAGCTGTACAGAACAGACACAGTGAACACACTGTGTGGTGAACATACTGAAAACAAATATGCATACTAGCAGCATATTGGCTCTTTATCAGTCATTATAAAGCACTTATCAATGCCTTATTCTGCTTGACCATATTCTACCTAAAATCTTTTGTTTATTCACCCATGGATAAGTCAGAACACCCTATACTTGCTATGTTTCAGAGAAGGCACTGACTCCGAACCAGCACTTGAACCGCCCTGGTCAAAAAGTGTCAGACATTTGCACAACAATCTCATGAACTCACAATCAACACAGTGACACCATTTAATGTGCCCGTGGCGAGGCTCTTCAGTCTGGGCAGTCATGAGGGAGCGCCACTGCTTTAGTGACAAACACGTCAGATAAACTGGATTATTATACTATGAAGCCGTGGTTTGGTGGGTGAGTGGGTGTTTGAGTGTGTTTTACCCACACAACATTTTTCTGTGATATGCTACTAGTGCTGGTTTACACAAACTTTTCTGTCCGCTTCGTGGTATTATGTTATTAAAGCATAAGAGAAAGATGCTGTGTATGTCCTCCTTATTAAGACAGGGATGATATGCAGGCTTTAATAACATTTAACGTTACATTGTTAAACTGGCAATTAAGTGACAATGCATTTGATGTCGCAGAGTAATGCAAAAGTAATTTAACAAGCAGTGTTACACTTTTATTTTCTACAGGGAGTGAACAAGCACATTAATTCATTTAAGAAAAAGAGAAAATGGTAACAAGTAATGTGTAATACATTACTTTTTTGAGTAATGACCCTAACACCGTTTGTGTCCCAGTAGTTGTAGAACACGGTCATGCAGTAAAAGGAATTAAAAAGTGCTTCAGAAAAAGTAACGAGGAGCCAATACACTGCTAATATAGACAGTAATAAACAACTAGCTAAGGGGGGAAACGTGTAGACTACCAGAATATGTCATTTTAAAGAATTGTGGCCAATATATGTACTGACATATTGTGTTAAAATAAACTAGTCAGTGCCCTCTGGTGGATAAAATATATAATGAAAACACTGTTTCTAAATGACCCACTGGCATTTGTTCTTACAGACAGCAGATAATAATGCATGTGGGGAAATGGCATGGCTGGTAATGCACTTGTATCACTCAGGCTCTAGCTGTTAGATTGTTAAACCGACTTGCATCACAGACATTGGATCCTGTGTGTTCTTTCTTTTCTGGCTACACTTCCTCAGTGGAAGTGCTGGGCATGTGGCGAGACTTGGAGGGAGAAGATTCTTCAAACACGTCGTCCTCCATACCTTCTTCTATGGGCTTCATTTTGGAGGAGGTCTTGGTGCCAGGTGATTTTTCTAAAGATAAAAAATGATGACACCTGAATCAATAATACATTTTCAATATATAACTCGGATTTTATTTTTGCTGATCGGCACTCAGGGATGAAAAGTGCAATCATTGTGGTTCAACAACCAACACAAGTGGTCACAGGACACAAACCTGTAGAGCAAACAATTCACACTAGAGGTTATTGTCAAATGTGCATCCCTAAACCTCACATACACACAAGATGAGTGGATGAACAGATAGCTTGAAAGCAGAAAAAGCCCTGTGAATGTATTTCCATTAGCACTGACAGCTGCTGCATTACAACTGTAAGAGCTCTTCTGCAGAATCGAAACGGAGCTGCTCTTCTGGACTAAAAGCTTTTGAAGAGCAGCACTCCACTTCAGGTGCTTTTAGTCTGTATCCAGGCTGCAACGCATGCAAACGTTTGGTTTTACAGAGTGTCTCCTTTTAATGCGTGTGATGCTTTCACTCACTGTTTAGGAGAATATGAATGAGTGATGTCACTTAGGTTCAACAAATACGGCTGTTGTAGGAAGAATTGGATATTATTAGACAGAAGCTGCCAAGAGCTGATGGTCGCTGCCAGTTAGCTTTCTGAAAAGGTTTCTACAACTGGGGATACTAAACCCCTTTACTGAAACTCAAGATACCCCATTCCCTGATCAATCAACTCCTATACAGTTTTCTTAACAGCATGTTCATTCTAATATACAAAGTAACCCTTAATCCTATCGTGAGTGCACAAAACCAAAAAATCCCATATCTGTTAACTTATTAACATTCGAAAATGACTGCATGGAACTCGGTGTGTCAATTTCCTCCATTTTGGACACACCTCACCTGGTCCTGAGAGGGGTATGATCTGTAAGTCAGCCTGAATGCAGACTCGTTGTTGGAGGGCTTTATAACCCACTCCCACTTAAGGCAGACTGGTTTGGAACAACACTTAACATGGCGGACCGTCCACACAAATGGAGTGAGAGTGGGTAGGGGGAGGGTGTAGTGGCTGGACTGGAATAAAGCTGAGGGACTGAACAGTCTGAATCAGAGCAGCAGAAGCTGAGATATGCTGGCTTGATTTCCCCACAAGCATGAAAACCCTGCACCATACATTTCCCATAATGCAACTCAATACCATCTTTTGTTAGATCATCTCTGTCTGGTGAATGTCCATGTCCATCTCTCAAACTCTACTAATCTGGTTTGTACATTGTGCTGCAGCGATACAGTGGTTTCAAGGTATATACAGAAAAGAAAACTGACAATATCATACAGTGTGTATCTGCTTATACACCATATTGAATTCTACTGTAGTAGTGTTTTTAAAATTATTTCTGTCAGAACATAATATTTTGTGAAATCTGAATAAAATGTTTGTTCAACTGAAGAAAACTTCCTTTTTGCATTTCTTTAAGGGTCGTTGTAACTTATAATAATATTAGTAGTAACACAAGTTATAATAATAATAATAATAATAATAATAATAATACTGTACAGTATACTGTGAAACTGTAATATTCTATGAGATGGTTATTGTACCAAGAAAATCTCATACTGTTTGAACCCGATTTATAACGCAGCCTTTGTGTTAGATATGATGACATCACTATGACATCAGTAGTTGTAGAGGAAGCACCTTCACAGTGATTTATTTTGTTCAAATGTCAAATTGGTCAAACTGGTCAAATTGAGATCTGTAAACTCTGTCCTGAAGATTTGTGCGTGTGCTATCTTAATAACTATAGGTATTCAACAGTTGGATCACTATGACATCATCAGGTTGTATATTGCCAAATTTACAAGAAGGCCCAAATAATGGGGAATTTGTCAGAGACAGCGTTTCACAGAGTTTAAAAAGTTTCTCCTAACTCAACAACTCACTAAACTGAGAATTTTTTTAAGGGAGTCTGGGGACTTTCTCCACGGGGACAAAGAAGTAGCCTATACTGGATAGTGTTTAGTGTCTTTGTAAAATTTAACATGTTTCGCGTCAATTCATAAATGGAGTGTAAATGGTGAAATCAGTGTAAACAGTGTGTTCAAACAGCTGCTAAATGTTGGCAGGTAAGACTTTAGCACTTTAGACACAGAAGCAGACGGGCTGGTACAAACTGACACTTTTCACAAGAAATTAATGCTGAATTTACATGAAGGCATCAACGGCCCTTCTCCTACAGAGATTCTGCGATAACGATCCGAGCTACTGCTTGTTAGCGCTACGGCTAAGCTAACCACAACAACTGCTAACCATGCCCGGTGTGGACTGTGCACTCCTACAGCAAGCAAACAAAAAGATCTCTGACCTCAAGGACGACATCCGACGGCTCTCTGAAGAACTCCAGAAGAAAGAGTCACTGTTATCCGTCTTCATGGATGTAGCATCCGTACAATCCAAAGAGATCGCTTCGATCAGTGCAATCCTCCGGGACACGGTTGTTTGGGACCCGGCTACTGGCCCACAACTCTCCTCTTGCTTAACACCCAAGCAGCTGCCTTGGACGGAGGTTTTGGTCCGCGGTCGAAAGAGGGACCCGAAAGAGGATCTGCTTCTCCGCCCTGCCTGAACCTTTCAAACTGCTTTGCAGCCCTGTCGGCTGACAATCCGGCTCATCCAGATGACCCCCCCTGCCGGAACCAGCGGCTCCGATCCCGGTCCAAAACCTCCTCCTCGCGGCACCGGATTCTGAGGGATGCTGTAATGCGGTGCTCTGGTGCTCTTCTTCACACCAAGCCGGCTATTGATACCACTCCGAGGTATCCAGCTACTACACGGCCACAGCACTCCCCTGCTCAGACGCAGAGTACTGAAAGCCCACAGCCATCGTCTCCTTGTCCTCTCTTCGCTCCTACCACACTCATCATAGGAGACTCAATCGCCAGGAAGATTTGCTGTTTCAACGCAGCCACACACTGCTTTCCTGGAGCCACGGTGCCAGTTATCCTCGATAGGCTTCCCGACCTAAGTTAACTGTGCTCTCTCGCACCATGTCAGAACCAATGACGCGGCAGTCGGAGCTGACTAAAAAGGACTTTAATGCCCTCTTCAGCTTCCTAAACAGCTGTGGAAAGGATGTCTGTCTCAGCAGAGCTTTGTCAACTCTCGGCCGTGGAGCTGGACGTTTCCCCAGAATCCTCAGTCTGAACACCTGGCTTCAGTCTGCCTACAGAACCCACAACATTGGTTTTATCAACCTGTTATGGAACCGTCCTTCCCTTTTCCGCACCAAAGGACTTCACCTGAACAGTCCTGGTAGCACAGTATTAGCAGCTAACAATCCAGGATGCTATCCAGACCGCTGCTCCGCGTGATTGACTACTGACCTGCCATGCCCCCCACGTGGAGCCTTCTTCCTCTCCACCTACTCTTGCAGCACACAGTGCTGTGTCTCTCACTAGCTCCCCCTGAAAGCCAACCCAGGTACTGACACTCTCCATGGCTCAACGCCCCTACCATGGTCCACTGTCTCCTACTGGCTGTCATAAAGCTACTTCCAGTGCTGTGACTAACTGGATACCAATTCCCATTGTTATTTCACATCGCAAATCAATGCACAGTCACAGGTGTAGATCAACTGTCAATCATAGTGTGCTGTGACCAACAAGGGACCTCTGCTCTTTGATCTACTGAATGACCATAAGTTTGATTTATTTTGCTTGACTGAGACATGGCAGCGGCCTAATGACTTCTCACACCTTAATCAAACTATTCCTTCTGGATTTGTCTACTCATCACAACCCCGTACCCTTTGGCAGAGGGGATGGCCTGGGGATATTATACAATTAAATATTGAAAGTGTCCTCCATTATAGTGCCTGTGTACCCCTCATTTGAGTCCATTGCTCTACAAATCAAGGGCCCAACTCCTACTATTCTGGCCACTATCTATCGACCACCCAGGCCGAATAATGCCTTCCTACAGGAATTCTTTACCTTCTTAACAACCTTATGTTCTGTGTCCCCAAACTTAATATTACTGGGTGATTTTAATATCCACTGGGATAGCATCAACAATGTTTTTACAAAGGATTTTACCTCATGCCTTGACAGCTTTGGACTACAGCAATATATTGACTTTCGGACACACTCCAAAGGACACATTCTTGACCTAATCTGCTGCTCTGGTGTAACCCCTCTAAACTGTTGTGCCTCAGATTTGCCTATCTCAGACAACAACCTAATATCCTTTAATGTCAATCTAAGATTATCCAAGACTGACATGCCTCGCTCTATCACATTTCGAAACATCAAAGATATTTACTTGTCAGCCCTCTCTAATGGAATTGATGACTTTCACAGCAGAAACAACTTATCCACCACAGGTATCCCACTACAATCTCGGACTTCATCGACTGCTAAATACTCTTGCACCTTTGACAACCAGGTCTGATTTCTTTGCCCACTCTGCTCCTTGGTTTACACCAGCACTACGCCAGTTCAAAACTAAAAGGCCGTTGCCTGGAACGCCTTTATGTCAAAACCAGCCTAGCAGTGCACAAAGAAATGTATCATAATCACATACTCCAATACAAGGATGCTATTTCTTTAGAAAAAAACACAAACTAGTCAACCTTTATCAGAGTTACACAGTGCGATAACTTCATGACCTTCTTCATCCACCAGACATTGACTGCCTCAAATAACTCTCCATCCCCATTGCACTCTCTGCCCATATTTTCCATCAGCTGTCCACTTGCCAGCTTCAAACTGCCAACTGTCTCTGAAATAACCGGACTCATCCTTAAATCCAAATCATCCACCTGCCAGTTAGACCCCCTACCTACCTACCTACCTACCTACCTAGTAAAAAGCTGCCTGCCTGCCCTGTCCTCTCTCATAACTGACATCACTAATTCCTCACTGACTTCTGGTGTTGTTCCATCATCACTAAAGACTGCTGCAATTACTCCAACTATCAAGAAACCCGGTGCAGATCCGAAAGATTTTAGCAACTTTCGTCCCATCTCAAACTTGCCATTTCTCTCCAAAATACTCGAAAGAACTGTTGCAGCTCAACTAAACACCCATCTGTCTCATTACAACCTCTTTGAACAATTTCAGTCTGGCTTTCATCCCATTCATAGCACTGAGACAACGCTTGTGAAAATCACAAATGACCTCTTGATGGTATCTGACTCTGGTTTGCTCTCCATCCTGATTCTCCTCGACCTCAGCACAGCCTACGACACTGTCTCTCATGACATCCTCCTGGACAGGCTGGCCTCCATTGGAATCACTGAGTGGACCCTCTGGCTTGGCTGAAATCCTATCTCATTGGTTGCACAAAATTTGTTCAACTCAAGAACCTAAGATCCAGCTCCTCTCCAGTCTCCAGCGGTGTTCCCCAGGGCTCTGTCCTTGGCCCCCTCCTGTTCACTATTTACCTTCTGCCCCTTGGACACATTCTCAGGAAATGTAATATTCAATTCCACTGCTATGCTGACAATACCCAGCTTTGTATCTCCACTAAGCCTACTTCCACTCTGCCACCCACAGCTCTATCCAACTGCCTACTGGAAATGAAATCATGGTTCTCACTCAACTTCCTTAAACTGAACAGTGACAAAACCGAGGTCCTCCTCGTTGGTACCAGATCCACCCTAGCAAAGCACAACCCCTTCTCCATGTCCATCGACAATTCCACTGTCCCACCAACACCCCAGGTCAAGGGCCTGGGTGTCATCCTGGATGGCACCTTAACCTTTGAAGCCCATATCAATAATGTAACCCGGTCTGCATACTTCCATCTACGCAACATTAACCGTCTCCGTCCCTCACTTACACTAACCTGCACTGCTATCCTTGTAAACACCCTGATTACATCCCGTCTGGACTATTGTAATTCTCTCCTCTTTGGTCTTCCTCGGAAATCCTTCCATAAACTCCTACTGGTCCAGAACGCAGCTGCTCGTATCATCACCAGAACTCCCTCTGCTGAACACATCACTCCTGCCCTGCAACAACTCCATTGGCTCCTTATCAAATCCCGCATTGATTTTAAGATTCTGCTCCTCACTTTCTTGATCCTTCATAACCTGGCACCATCATATCTCGCTGGACTTATCCATATCCCCTCCCACACTCTCCGATCCTCTTCTACCATCCAGCTCTTTGCCCCATCTGCCAACCTAACCACCATGGGGTCAAGAGCTTTCAGCCGATCTGCCCACAGCCTCTGGAACTCTCTCCAACCAGACATTCACACTTTTGACACTCCACTTTTAAATCCTGCCTGAAAACACACTTATTCTGAGTGGCTTACTCTGTATCAGACTAATCATACAATCACACTCTTACCTATTCTCTATTGCTCTCTATTGCACTATTCTCACCCTCGAAGCTCAACCCTGCCTAAACAGGTCCAGTTGACTTCCTGTACAAGTAAGGATGCATTATTATTATTATTATTATTATTATTATTATTATTATTATTATTATTATTATTATTATTATTAACACTGCAGTGAAGGGTCAAGGTTTGCCTTTACACCGCCTTTGTATTTTCACACTGAACCAGGCAGCACCAGGGGCGCAGATGGAATTTTTGAACTGGGGGGGACCAAGCTGTCAGCAAATGATTTAAATTCAATACGTTATTTTTGTGTAATTTGGGCTTTAACTAGCGCTCAAGTAGTTACTTTCGTAATAGCCTATGGGCCAATGGTTTGCACTTAAAAGCCATTGGAGAATTCTTATTTGAAATCATGGATAAACAACAATGAACATGTTAAACAAAGGCCTACCTGATCAACACTAGCCATACATGATGAAACTGTTATTTGTTATCACCCACCAAAACCTCATGCCTTATGCAAAATATGTTTTATTTAAACATTTGTTTATGAACTCAGAAGTGTAAACAACAACATATTTACATAAATAAAAATAAGTATGTATACTGCAAATGAAATTCACATTTTAAATGATAATAATTTGAACTGAAATCACCCACTCTGTCATAGTAGACAATAGTCTGATCACCGCACCAGGCACAGGCGCAGCTACCAGTTCCTCTTTAGGACCCTGGGGAGTGAGAGTCGTGCCTTATGGTGTGTTCAATTTACACTGAAAGTCGGAACTTGGAGCTCGGAACAACGTAACCCCAAAGCTGAGTGCTCCCAGCGCTTCCCAGCCTTACAAACGTTCAATAAAGCATGTAACTACTGTTTACGTGAGTAGCAGATAGCATGAATTCTATGTCGGGCTGGTGAGATTAATCCGACTCTCCGAGTTGGAGATCCGACTTCACGGGGGGTTCTGATTAAAATTCTGACTTGGAGATCAGAAATTCCGACATTCGTGTACAACTGGAACGCGCCATTAGTCGTAGCACACAAACGCCGGGCTCTCAATGTGCGCTGCAATGTAATTTAGTCTAACTAACGGAACATTAATGCTCTGTTTTACTGGCGATGTCGCTTTATGTAGGGACAGTGGGGGGGACGGATCGGGGTCACTATGAATCTGAGGGGGTCATATCCCCCCCGTCCCTAGTGCCATCTGCGCGCATGGGCAGCACAAATATAAAGCCGCTCCTGTGTGTCATTTCATACAGCACGCCGGCATTGTGGAACCAAAAGAAACGTGGTGGTACACATCATAATGTTGAGATCTGTGGGGGATTTCTAACGCATTTCCACCTGTTAATCTAAACATGTATCCACCGACTGTTTATAATCATATGGATGCTGTTGTAATGTGTTGTGACTGAGGTCCTGACCCACCATGCACCCCTGGAAAGTGACATAGAGCAGTTTTTTGCTCAAAATTACATAATTACATAATCACTATCAGTAAACAGCTGACATGGGGGAATTTTGCCTGAAATCGTGTCATATAGTCACTGCCTGCTGCCTGGCTCTCTCTGCCGGGGACAGACAGTGTTCTCTATGTGGAAGTGCTTTGAAGAGTTTGTAGGACAGACAGGATGACAGACACTTTTCCACATATACATTCCCCTTTTTTTTCCTCCTGTTTAGTGACTGTGAATGCCATCAGAAGGTAACTGTCCCACGCTGCCGGCTTATCTTCACATACAGACGTTGTCTCGCCTCTGTCACTACCGCCACTGGTGGATCAGAGGATCAACTGTCCCCACATTCTGCCTCTGTAACTTTAATACAGATGGTAAGGCGGAATAACAGCTCAATTTTCCCGCCTTGAAAAGGCAGTGTGAATGGTGCTATAAATTCAGAATTTGTCATAGCCATTTCACAAAGTTTGTTCTGTTTCTCCTCACTCAACAACTCCTAGAATCACACCATTTGTTAAAAGAGCAACTGAAGTATCCGAGAATTTGTTTTAAAACATAAAAACAAAATCAGGAATAATCGAATTCTTGCATCCACTTCCACTTCGATGCTTTTAGCTTTTTAGCTACAGTGAAGATTAAGGCTTTAAATTGTGTAAACAAGGTTTTTTAAATCAATTGGGATCTCAGGGGCTTCCAGAGAGTTGCACCTGAATGCAGCTATTTCATGCTTTTGTTTTCAGTTGTTTTTCACATTTTAAAACAAGTCTCCAGCTACTTCAGTTGTTTAGGAGAATGCTGCGACGCTGTTTTGCTGTGAAGCTCCAGAAACTTCACCTGACTTTCCATCAGCATGGGGTAAGAAGATAATGACTGAATTTTAAGTTTTTAGGTAAACTGTTCCTTTAAATAGTAACCTAACATCAAATGAAAGGTCTTGTTTCTGATGACCCACTGGTTTATGTTCAGGTGTACAACAAGAACCTGCGACATCACAGGGTTCACTGGGCGTGGATACAGGTGAAACACAGCACTGATGGGACCACACCCATCAGTGATCCTGCTGTGGTCAGACGTGAAACTGGCTTGAAACTTTTCAACCACACAGGACAGGGACACACTGTTGTTCAGCTTGGTGTTAGTGTAAATCTTATAAATGAAGCAATGTTGTTAAGAAAAACAAGCGGGTTAGGGGGAACCCTTTCAGAACAGGTTTTGAAGGTTACGTGTTCTAGAAGAGGTATGAGGAAGTGATTATTTGGTTACAGAGTGAATTGAAATATAAGTTTTGGTTGGGGTAAAGGTTTTGAGGTGGGAGGGTGAAATAAAAGAGGCGGTCTTACAGCCCAATTCAGGGAATGGCTCAATCTGAGGGAGTAGTCAGAGCTGGAGGAGGGACAGGAGGAAGACTATCAGAACAACACTGACACCAGTTTAAAAATGCATGCAGCCCGTCAGGATACACATCTGTCTATTATGTGGAGATGTGTGAAAGCTTTCTGAGGATGCGTAATTTCAGTTCAAACAGCAGCTCACAGAAATGAGCAGGTATCCCAGTCTGAGTGTTGTTAAAGCAGTTAGGTTAACACAATAGCTTATTGTTTAGAAGGAGACACACTTGAAAATGTAACTGTGGTAAATCATCTTTGGTTTCCCAATCTATCCTCATTATACCATTGTTCAAATGTTGTGACGCGTCTCCTCCTAATTGCAGTACAGGTTACAGTATGTGAGGAGCTTACCCTGAGCATATTAATAGGTTATAATTACTAGTTGCTTCATTCATTTGTGTTGCTTTTAATTTGTTGGTTGGAGGATGGGTCTCCGCCAAGCCTCCAGGAAGAGCGCCAGGCTTTCAAGCCGACTTTCGTAGTGGCCAAACTGTGTAATTACATCGTCACATGCAGCCCAAAAATACTTTTCCCTATAAGTTTACATTGTAAGGGAAGCATCTGTAAAACTGTGGATCCATTTTTTTAGCATAACAACCCCGAGAACTGACTAATTTCACTGTCATAATTTCAGCCATTCATTCTAATAAAAAGTGGAGAATACAGAAGAGCCGCAAAATTACATAATTTTATCTTCATTCAAGTTAGCCGGGCACTAAACCGTTAAGTTAGCTGACTCGGTCAGTTGAAGTCTCTGGTGCACACGCCACACAACATGGATATCTGGGTATTTTCATACCTGTCCAAAGCGCTACTGAGCAGCTTTCATAGGAAGAAAATAGGCTCTGCCTCCAACACTGTCCAGATTTAATATAACGTTGTTAGTCTCCACCCAGAATAGACCCCATCACCTTTTGGTGCTGATCCAGATAAAGGGATAGATCCAGGAATTTTTTCTCACTTACTTTAACATTGTGTATTTTTAAACATATTCTTTAATTTCTCAGGGAAAAAAAACAAGGTGTATTTAGATGGCAGGTATCTAATATGATTGGGTCATTTTCTGTTTTATTTTGTAGAATATATGCTCAGGTGTCATGTGTACATTCCACCTCCTGCTTTTCTGCCTTTTTTCCTGTTGCCTGTGGTGCATTAGTTTATCAGCCTCTGAGTATTTAACACTGTTTCTTATTCACTCTTCATCACTTTATCCGTCTTTGATCTCAGGTCAGCTCTGTGTCTCCTACGTTCTCTGCGTCTGTTCCCTCCATCTTCCTGCTGGTGTTTCCAGTTCTTCATTTGCTTTGATACTACATTAGTTATTGGGTTTGCCCCTGCCTGATTCTTTTGTTCTTTGGTAATTCACTTCATTAAAGCTTGCTTTCAACAGGACAGTGACCCCAAACACACTTCCAGGCTGTGTAAGGGCTATTTGACCAAGAAGGAGAGTGATGGAGTGCTGTGCCAGATGACCTGGCCTCAACAGTCACCTGACCTGAATCCAATCGAGATAGTTTGGGATGAGATGGACAAAGCAGCCAACAAGTGCTCAACACCTCTAGGAACTCCTTCAAGACTGTTGGAAAACCATTTCAGGTGACTACCTCATGAAGCTCTTCGAGAGAATGCCAAGAGTGTGCAAAGCAGTAATCAAAGCAAAGGGTGGCTATTTTGAATAATCTAAAGTATAAAACATGTTTTGAGTTATTTCATTCATAGTTTTGATGCCTTCAGTGAGAAATGTAAATAGTCATGAAAATAAAGAAAAACCATTAAATGAGAAGGTGTGTCCAAACTTTTGACTGGTAGTGTATATCTGTTGACTCCGATGGACGTCATGCACCAAAGGCTATATTCAGCCTGCTGGGCCTTTAGATATTTAGTAAAAACTATTTAAAACTGCTGTTTAATGAGACGTATTCAAGTGTAAATTCTATCTTCATTTTAGATCAACATACAAAATAAGTTATAAAATGAAAATAATAAGGCCTAAATAGATGGGATATTTGGTAACAGAACTAAATGTACAACAAAAATGTAATTAAAATGTGAATAAAAGTATTTATTACATCGTATTTAGTTAAAACATACTTTGAAACTTTTTATTTGAAACCTATTCCTGAGCTACGTGATGTATCTCCTCTTCCTTTTTGAATGAGAGGAAAAATAATCACATGGAATTACGCACTGGGCTTTGGGGGTCCACCACCTGGTGGTTGGGTCATGGTACTCGTGCTTAATTGGTTAAAAATAACTTTCAAATATGTGTCCACTGTAGTTTACAGGTTGAAACATTTTGTTGAGTGTGACTTACGGAGCGATGATCCGGCTGATCCCCCTCGCAGGATCTGGTTGAGGACATCATCGGTGTCGCTGGTGCTGGCCATGCTGTTCCTCATCTGCATCATAGACAGCTGAGAGCACAGGCTGGGCTGTCGGTCCATCTTCTTCACCGCCTGAGACACAGCCACCACTGACATCATCACCATCATCATCATCATCTCCACCATAAGCATAGCTGTCACACAGCATGATGCTGATATGTTGGTGCTAGTGCTGGACCCACCTTGTCACTGAGGGTGGGGTCATTCAGAGAGTACAGTTTGTTGGTGATGTCTTTGCCAATGAGATACCTGAACACCTCATTAAGGAAAGTATCGGACTCCAGGAAGAAGGTGAGCCTCTCTCGAGACCAACACAGGAACTTACAGTTCTCCTCTGCCATGATGGTCACCTGTCAATCCAACATTACAACAACATTTGTTCTTCAAGAAATTAGGATTGTGTGAAACAGACCCATTCATCAGTGAGTCCAACTGACAATGACAAGGCAGGTCAGACCTGATCAGATATTTTATCTATTTAATCTTGAATACAGCCTTTTAATCCTTGAGGTGATGAAGCAATGATGGCACGAATGAGGTCTGTTCATTTCTTTGACTGTATCTTCATATTTGTCTTCTTACCTGGAACTTCTCTCCTCTGTGCATCTCAGTGGACCTGAACTCTGGAGAGTCAATGAATGCATTGGTGTAGATATTGTGGAGGAAATGGCCTCGGTATGATACCTTCATCCTGTCACAGAGAAACTCCAGGTCAAAACTTTTGAAATGATTCTGTGTTTCAGTTATTCAGTTATTTTAAGAGTTCAATCTTGTTTAAAAACTGGCTTTGGTTTAGTTTTACTTCTCCAAGAGCCTCTTTAGGCTAGGTGTTGGGGGTGGGTTTCGCGCATCCTGTTTGGGAGGGTGCTTCTGCAAGATGTTCAGGGTGATTTTTTTTGTGTGTGTTCTTTGTGTTTGTTTACCTCCAGCCATTCCATTCCATTTCTTCCCTCTCTCACAGACAAGGCTTTTACAGCCTGGTCGAACCTTGGAATTAGAACTATAAAGGACTTGTTTATTGATCATATCTTTGCCACTTATCAACAACTTATAGCTAAATTTGCTCTCCCTTCCCAACATTTTTTTAGATATTTACAGGTCCGCAGCTTTGTTCGCAGTAACTTTCCTACTTTTCCTAACTTACAGTACCTGAGGACTCTGACCTGGATGCTTTGCTTTTGCCCGTTTCTAGATTGAAAGGCTCCATCTCAATTCTTTACAATTGAATAGCTTTAATGCGTATGCAGTCTTTGAATTCAATAAGGACCCTTTGGGAGAAAGATATAGGGGAGCCTATATCTGATGAGCTCCGGTCGCAAATCTTAACACGAGGACATAAATCCTCCATATGTGCAAGGCATTCTCTTATTCAGTGTAAACGTGTTCACTGTGTCTATTACACCAAAGTTCGTTTATCTAAAATGTACAGCTCTGTGTCTCCAGCCTGTGATAGGTGCCATCAGTCTCTTGCAGACCTTGTGCACATGTTCTGGCTGTGTCCTCAGCTGCACAGATATTGGAGTAAGGTGTTTGCTGTTGTTTCCGATGTTACTGGTAGGAAAATCGAATCGAACCCCCTGTGCCCGTTGTTTGGGGTATCCTCAGGTTCAGCATCTTTGTCCCCCTCCCAGAAAGACTGTTTAGCCTTTATGACTATTCTGGCCAGAAGGGTCATTTTACTTAAATGGAAGTCACCACAACCTCCTTCTCATACTCACTGGCGCAGGGATATTCTTTACTCTCTCAAACTGGAGAAAATTAGAATGTCTCTTCGGGGGTCCACTGATACATTTGTAAAAATGTATCAGTTGACCCCCATAGAGAGAGGCCCAAGGAGTGAACCATGTTATGTATTGTAGTATGTATAAATATCACAGTAGGATTGACTGGAGGTTGCTTGTGTTTGTTTTCTAAAGGATTGTACAGTATATTTTATTGATTTTACTTAGTGAATGATGTGTATGGCTGTGCAATTCTTGTACAAAACTAAATAAACAAAGTTTAAAAAAAAAACAACAAAAAAAACTTTAACCTTAATTAATGTTAATTAATGTCTTTAATTATTAATGTCTTTTCAGATCAATTTAGGATGTCGGCGCTTCCGGAGGCTTGGACACTGCTGGATGAACTGTATGGAGCCATTAGATGTATATGTGTTTTTATTTTCTTCAGCTGTTTAGCAGAATGTTGCAACACTGTTCTGCTGTGAAGCTCCAGAAATGTTTTGTGGACTTCACCTGACTTTCCATCAGCATGGGGAGAGGAGATGAAGACTGGATTTACATTTGTGCCGATTGTTCCTTTAAGTTTGTCATTGTCATGTCAGACATTTCAGTATTTATTGTTTCTATACTATGATCAGTCACTGAAACATATCCATCACAGACCAGAACAACAGCTGCACCCAGAGTCAAACAGACACACATACTTTCCTTTGAGGAGAATGCTGAGGCGCTCGTCCACAGACGTCTTGTCCTCGGCAGCGTAGGCCTGGCCTTTCTTGAGCGTCTGGATGGTGCAGAACTGTCCTGTGAGCCTCTGGAACAGGGCCTCCTGCACATGGAGAGGCTCGAACATTCGTTTGTAGACTGACCGCAGCTCCCTGTCGATCTTAATCTGAGAGAGCAGAAACACAGCCTCAACTCAACTTTCTAAAAAAAGCTAACATAAAAAGCAAAAAACTACATTAATGCTGTGGTCTGTGTGAAAACACATTCACAGAGTTGGTGGATTGGTAAACTAGCAGTGGCTGAGGAGGACGGGTTTCCTGTCTCATTATGAGAAGTCCTGGTCTGATTCTGTCAGCTCACCGGTGGCCCTTACTCACACTGAATCCCCGGTGACAACCATGGATGTTATCTGCATCTCATTACCATAAAGCAGCATATGGTGCTTCCTGACCGAGACATCACTGAGCCTGAGCATAAATGAACACAGCTTCCCAAGCACCTGGGACCAATAATTCAGTACAGCCTGACTGTAAAAGGGACTGCTGGGATGTGAATGAGGGCATGCTGATGAAGAACTCACCGGCCTGCGCTTGTACAGGAGGAAGAACAAGTGCATGAAGTTGACCACCAGGAATACCACATTCCAGACCATTACATCCAGGTTACACCTGTACAGAGCCGCCCACGCAATGAAGAGACCACATCCTGACAGGGATACAGACACAAAGTAGATTTAGCTAATCATATGTGTAGACCATGAATGTACTCGTTCAGACCTGGATACACAGCTCTGCTAAGCCTTACTTCCAGTTTTGTCCAGTGGCCTAAAAACATTTTCCACCATTATTTTGTAATACTGTTGACGAAAGACTGCAAACAAGGTCAATTGTGATTTTTTTCTATTATAATTTTTGGATTTATTCATACCAGGAATAAATCGTAAATAAATAAATAAACACCAGGAGTGTGGACCAGACGAGCTATTCTTCTGCATAAATCTATGGTAGTAGACATCGGCTCTGCTGGTATTTTTGTAACCACAGCCAGGGTGTTATTGGCTGACTACAGAGCTGTGACGACACAATTTACAGAAGTCCAGACAAATCATTTAAGGCACAATCTCTGACTGTGGGCTGCGTGCTTTTGTCCACAGATTGACAGTTTGACACTTTCACAGCATTTATATAGCACACAGACCTGCTTTATAATCAACAATCAATCAACAAATCTCACTTTCTACAATATGGAACCTTTAACATTTGATTCAAGTATAAATTCAAAGTTTAATATTTCTGTCTAGTTTAATATTCGTCAGACAATATCATGTGAAGACACTAAAAGTAAAGACAGAATCAAAGGTTTCTGACTGTTATCAGTGCAATGAATCCAGATTTGTTACTTTAATGTATAAAATCTATGCTGTTATTTTATCATCATGTTGTTCACTTAAGGCTGTGATACTGGGTCTAAACATTCAGCACCCAGCTTCAGCAAAGGAAATGTTCCTTATAATGATTCATTACATTATTTTCATATTTAATTCATATTAAATTATACGATTTTATGACTAATCTAGACTTCAATAATGAAACACCAAGATGTCTGTAAAGTGAGCTCACATGATGACCTGCTGTAGCTCGGTTAGTTTTCTCTTCCTCTCTGCTCTCTGCTGTTTCTGTTTCTCTGTAAAATCCCTCTGAGACTCACTTCTGCCAGAGCAATATAAATAAATGAACTGTCACAATTACAACCACATTTCCCATAAATCCTGCTACTTCCTGTCTCCACTATCCGTCCAAGCAGAAGATAAACATGTGGGAAGTGGATTTTCCATCCTCCACTCTCTCCTTCCGTTATCTGCCATTGTCAGAGCCTTTTAAGGCCTCAGCTCTGTTGAGGAGACCTCTCTTTGTGCACGGCAGCTTTTAAAAGAATCCAAACAAGCTTGTGGTTATCACTGACAGCTGCAGGGCACAGAGTAAAGCTCTGCTGAAGTTGTGATTAAGTTAGTGTTCTCCAGTATTCCTAACGACTGTACAATCACTGCAGGAATGCCAACAGGAGGGGGCGCCATGTGCAGACCTGTCATCAGGAGGAGGCGCAGCAGGATCATGTGCAGGCCCAGCGTGGTGGGGACGACCAGGCCCAACAGCAGGGACAGGTTCCCCAGATGAAAGAGGAGGTGGTGGGCCTGCTCCCACTCCTGACATGAGGTGGCGTTGGGCTCCACAGCAGTGACTCCCGGCGTGGCCGAGGGAAAGGAGGGCAGGGTGGTGAAGAGGAAGGGGGGCAGCTCTGGAGTAGAGGACATCCTTGAAGACTAGGACAAGGTTAGAGAGAATGTGAGTGGAGGATGATGAATGGCTCTGGGCCTACAGGTAACACGCTGCTCACAGTGCGTCTGTTCGTTCTTGAATGTAGCTTCTTATTTATTCATGTGTTTGTTTGCTCTATGAGGCTAAATTATGTCCCATTAGAAAATATGTTTGAAAGGTTTATCAATTATGATCTTCCTTAAAAAGGTAATTTAATCTATAGTATGTTTTCTGTCTCATGTGACTTTAAGCTGCATTAAAGGTTGAATTTGTTTGTTTACAGGTGTAAAATCTCCTTTTGTGACATTTTTATGACTTTATTTGGTTCAGTTATTACACTCAAAGCTATGACAGCTTGTGAAACGTGCCACTAATGTACATCTGTGAGCTGAAAACTACGAGTGCTGTCAGATTATCACTTATGGTACAAAGTGGTATTACAGGACAGGACGGGCTGGGCCGGGGCTAGCTGGTTAGCATGCTTACTGCAGCAGACATCCCTGCAACATAGTAGATAGACGTCTTTGACAGAACGTCAGCACTGTTGTTTCTTCATTCGTTCACACATTTTTTTTTTTTTATGTTTGAAATTTAAAGTCTAGCCATATCTTACATGTTACTCCGTCTACAGCAAAACAAGCTGAACACGGAACAGGAGCAACAGTATTACCTTATAAAGGTACAGTTTTCAAACAGTTGCATATTTACACATCCAGCAGCAGCAGCAACATGAGCATTCATAAGAAGTCTTGTTTATGTCACCTGATGGAAATAAATCCAAAATTCACAATCCTTTGAGCTCAGTTTTGGTCTCCGCCGGAGATATCTGGCTGGAGAGGCACAATTATTGGTCCATATTTTTCACCAGTGATATGATTATTTTTGCTACATTCTTGCCAGCAGTACAGAAATAATTGTTTTTTAAAATCATAATAATATTTTCTATTATTATTATTATCATTGTTATATTATTATTATTATTATTATTGTTGTTGTTGTTGTTGTTGTTACAAGATGGTTACCCACTAGCCTTGCTGTCATGCCACACAAAAAAACCCTAAACTGCTTAAATCGTTTGTGTTACACATTTCTCAAGGTTTGATAACAATTAAAACCAAATAACAGTGTACATCTTTATTCTGATTAGCTGAGTGGACTGATTTAGAGTGAATATTGCCTTTTATTTAGATGTAACTGCCAATAGCGGTCACACTTTGCAGTCATTTTTGACTTTTTGACAGGTGGGAGACATGTTCTTTGCTGTATGTGAACTACACAGTTGCCCCTGAAGCCCCCGGGGGCCCCAATGCTGAAACAAAATTGGGATATCAGTGGGCTGCAGAACTGACTGAATGAACTGACAACAGGTGTGTCTGACAGCAGGAGGGAGAGCACCTTGTTGCGTTGGCTCAGCACTGGGGTGACCAGACGTCCTGTAAACTCTGGGATCCTGTCCTGATTGGCCCCAAAATTAGTAGAAATACAAAAAAGGAAGAAGCTTAAACAAAAGCTGTCCCTGGGTTGTGAGACTTGCTGACACAGTCATTTTAAAAATGATTCAATCATCATCGAAATATTGTTCCCCAAACCAAACTCTACACAGGGCCCCAAAACAGCCCCAGTAGCAGTGAGAAACTTCCAGCATCTCTGGCTTAAATCTCATGAGACATATTCAAAGTCTTAAACTCTATGACGTGGTTGTAGTATCTGACTGCTGTTTTCTGATGCAGGCAGTCTACAGTCTATAGCACAGAAATATGTCAGTTGGTGGGCTAGAAAATGATAAAAGAAATGAGCACAAAGAGGCTGAAAAGCTGTGTGGTGCTGACAGGAAGTCTGAGACAGAAAGGGTTTTTTTTTAGCTTCAGTTGTCTGTGACATGTTAATGACTGTAGTCTCCCTGCCAAGTATGAAAGACCAACAGACACCAACTGGTGGCCAAATAATTATAAATGGAAATATTGACCTTTGCAATAAACAATTTTGATGGTTTGAATCATTTTCCTCATGAGCAGTTTGAGTGTATCACAGGTTTTAACCCTGGACAACCACAATAATTCATGTTGTTAGTTGTCTTTAAAGCAACACTGTAGTTTTAGAGAGGAAATTCAAACAAGAATTTTAATATTTACAATATTAATGAGGTAATAATACACACACTTATACACACATCATAAGTGCATAAACCAGCTGTTCTCAGCGCAAAATAAGGTTAGATAACATTGTTTGAAGCTAGAAAGGTGGCAGGGTCCGCCACATATAAACAAAGTATACACTGTGTTGTCCTTTAAGGTCAGTTTGTTTATTCAGCCATGAAAACAAAGACAGTGTGATTATTTAGTTTGTTTGCGCAGAAAAAAATCAGCCAATGAACATCTTTCTCTGCTTATTAACATTTTTTGCCCCAAAACTACAGTGAGCTCCTTTAAACCTTTTAAATGCAATTTTAATCATTTATAATTATTTTCATTCTTTTCGTTGGATGGAAATTGCATCCGATTTTTATGAAATAGTGTATTGGCAAAACAATCTCTAAACAGGCCTGTGCATGAAAGCTCCAATATAAATATTTGGCTCTAAGTGTTCACACAAACATTAGTGGAGTACATGGCATCATTACTGAACACTGTAATATATATATATATTTTTTTTTTTACTGTCCAACTCTAAACAAGCGAGCGTTCTCTGTGCGGCTGTTCGCTCCCTCTCAGGCTGATGTGCTCCAGCACTGGGAGGGATCACATATAAAAATAGATGAGGGGATTCACATGCAGCCCCCTCACAGGAATTTTCTCACAGCTGCAACTTTTTAACTGCTCGTCAAAGTGCCGAGATGAGAGCGACCCGTTAGGAAGGTACTCACCGATCAGCAGCAGGAGCAGCAGGAGCCGGCGGGACGGAGCGCAGGGAGCCGGAGGAATGATCCCTGTGAAGGACTTGACACACTGCTGCTGACTGCAGGCTGGACCCTCAGATGGGGGGCTGCACAATGTGCGTCGCACATTCCACACAGCTGACAGGGAAAGACTAAAATGGGCAAGAAGGCGACAGGAGCGTTCCTGCAGTGACGGCCAGCTCCGACAGGGGGAGACAGAGCCGCACTGTCTCCTGTCCTCAGAGAGCTGGACGACAGACTGCTTCATCATTTCAAATACTTGAAGATTCTTCCTCATATATCCTCCAATTTATTACATTTATGGACTTCTGAGTGTTGTGTAAAATAAAGAGACACGCATGTTCTGAAAAAATAACTCTAATAAAATATATTTCTAAATTCTGCTTTAAAAAGTAGAAAAGAGAAGTCAGCGAACCAGACTGCATTTTAAACTACAGAACTACATCACGTGTGAACATGTGTGACTCAGTCACGTCACAAAGCTTTTCATCAGCTCTGGAGGTTGTTAAATGTTGTATTAACCAACAGCAAAGTGAGTTTGACTGGGTCAATTGTGTTAATTGGCCACAAACAGCCAGATTACTTCAGACATTAGCTGTTAGCTAACGTTAGCCAGCAAGGGCAACCAAGGGGAGGGTGGGTGTTTAAATTTAGGTCAACTCTCACTAGCCAGCACTCATCAGAGACTTTAGCCCCTTTCACACAGGAGAAGACGCATTAACACCGCAGCGGCGGTTCGCCAGTTCTCCGCTGATGGTGATTCACACAGAGGAATCATCTCCACCTTAAAGAAGAACCGCCGTGTAATTCACACAGAAATCCAGCGCTGCGGCTCCTAAAGAGGCGTGACGGTAGGCTACACGTCATGATGATGACGTCAGTGTGTTTTCAAGGTGTTTCCCCGGTGTCCCCCCTGTCAATCGAAACCTGCGGACAGTTTATAATCCTATGGATGCTGTTATAATGTGTTGTGATTGAGATCCTGACCCACCAAACATCCTGGAAAGTGATAAAGTTATGTTTTTCGCGCCAAATTACATAATTAAATAATCACCGTCAGTAATCTGGACGCTGTCTGACTCGCAGGGATGGAGGCTGTTTTCTGTGGGAAAGTTTTTTGCCGGTGACAGACACTGTTTTTCGGGCAGAAATGTGACAAGAGTCAGTAGGACAGACAGGAGGACAGACAGGAGGACAGAGGCTTCTCCACATCTGCCTATTTTTTTTCTCATATAAGTTGCCAAAGACAGTTACAGTTACTACGTTACTGTTGTTTGGTCCTGTAACGTTGCTTTGTGGGACATTTCTCTTTATTTAGTTGAGTGAAGGACCTGTGTAGTTAACCGATCATCCGATTAACACGCCCTCGATACGCCCAGCCGGCTTATCCATTCACACTGGTTCTATTCACCAATAATGCGGCCCTGATACTACCTCCAGATGTGTATCAGCGCCAGAGCGAAATTTCACCCCTCGCCGCCTCCGAGAGATTCACACTGAGATGGAGGTGGGGAATTGGCGCACTAAAGCCGCATGCAAACGCCAGTGTGAATGGGGCTTTCCCATCCAGCTCCAGTCAACAGTCAACATTACAGTATCGTGACACAAACACCGATAACAGAGGTCACTTCCACTGATCGTAGCCCAAACACTTGCAAGCAAGGAACCGTGCCAGGATCTGAAACCGACTTTTGGAGTGGCCAAAGGTGTAATTACAACATCACATGATGCACTGTACACACATTTGAGCCATTCAGTCCAATAAAATTGAGAAAGTCTAGAGGAGGTGCACATTTCAATCATGATATCTCTATTCAGGCTAGCCGGGTGTGTGGGCGGAAGTCTCGAGTGCATCGATCT